>JACEFZ010008001.1:45000-54099 GCA_014155875.1 Cepaea nemoralis | reverse complement strand
TGTTTTTTCAGCTATGTATTTCGGCTATTTGTTGCTTTAATATATGGTGATTTATTTCAATTTTTTGTAATAGATGTTATAGAGAACTATGCCAGGCACTAAAATTTACAATATAGCGTGTGTTGGGTGGGTATGTTGTTTTGTGTGTGTGTGTGGGGGGGGTGTGTTTGTGTTGTGTGTGGTGTGTGTGGGTGTGTGGGTGTGTGTTTGTGGTGTGTGTGTGTGTGTGTGTAGGTGTGTGTGTTCATTATTTAAGTTCACAATTGTGGAAGACAATTTTAAAAATGGGGTGTTATGCTCGCAGATTCAAAAAGTGGGGATGGAATACTTTGATATCTCAATTTGGTTTTGTGTCTTGGGTTTGTGTGTGTGTGTGTGTGGGGCTGGAATACTTTGATACTCAAGTTGCGGGGGTTTTGTGTCGGGTGGGGGTTGGGTGGTGGGGCTGGATAACTTGATATCTCAAGGTGTGTTGTGGTGGTGTGGGGTGTGTGTGTGTTGTGGGGGGGGGGGGGGGGGGGCCGGGAAAATACTTGGATCTCAAGTTGTGGGGTGTTGGGGTGTGGGTGTGTGTGTGTGTGTGTAGTGGGGGGGGGGGGCTGGAATACTTTGATAATCTAAAGGGGTTGTGTTTTTTTTGGGTGTGTGTGTGGGGGGGGGGGGGGGGGGGCGGAATACTTTGATATCTCAAGTTGTGTTGGTGGTGTTTTTTGGGGGTGTGTGTGGGGGGGGGGGGGGGGGGGGGGCTGGAATAATTTGATATCTCAAGTTGTTTTGGTGGTGCGTGTGGGTGTGTGTGGAGGGGGGGGGCTGAATACTTTGATATCTCAAGTTGTGTTGTGCTTTGTTGTGTGGGGGGGGGGGGGGGAGGGAAAATTTTTTGTATCTCAAGTTGGTTGTGTGTGTGTGTGTGTGTGTGTGTGTGTGTTTTGTGTTGTGGGATGGAATACTTTGATACCCAAATTTTGTGGTGTGTGTGTGTTGGTGTGTGTGGGGCTGGAATATTTTAAATACCCAAGTTGGGGTTGTGTTTTGGTTGTGTAGTGTGTGTGTGGGGGGGGGGGGGTGGAAAAATGGTTTTATCAAGTGTGTGTTTTTGTCGTGTGTGTGTTTGTGTGGGGAGGGGGGGGGGCTGGAAAAATTTGATATACTCAAGTGGTGTGTGTGGTGTGTATGGGTTTTTTGGGGTTTTTGTGTGTGTGGGGTTTGTGTGTGTTTGTGGGTTTGTGTGTGTGTGTGTGTGTGTGTTGTTTGTTTGTGTGTGGGGTGTGGGTGTGTGTGTGTGTGTGTTTGTTGGCTTTTGTTTTGTGTGTGTTGTGTGTGGGGTGGTGTGTGTGTGTGTGTGTGTGTGGGAGGGGGGGCTGGAAATATTTTGATATCTAAAGTATTTTAGGGGTGTTTTGTTTGTGTGTTTGTGGGGTTTGTAAATTGTTTTGTGTGTGGGTGTTGTGTGTGTGGTTTTGTAAATTGGGTGTGTTTTGGGGTTTGGGGAGTTTGTGGGGTTTTGGGGTGTGTGTGTGGGTGTTTTGTGTGTCGGTGTTTGTGGTGTTTATGTGTGTGTGGTGTGTGGGGGTGTTTGTGTGTGGAGGGGGGGGGGGGGGAAATTTACTTTGTTTATCTAAGTTGTTGTTGTTGTGTGTTTTTGTTTTGGGGGGGTGGGGGGGGGGGGGAATATTTTGAAATCTCAAGTTGTGTTTGTGGTGTTTTTTTCGGTGTGGGGGGGGGGGGGGCGGAATACTTTGAAATCTAAAGGGGTTGTGTGTGGGTGTGTGTGTGGTGTGTGGGAGGGGGGGGGGGGGGGCAAACTTTGATATCTCAAAGTTTTTGTGGTGTGGGGTGGGGGGGGGGGGGGGGGGGGGGGCCTGGAATACTTTGATATCTCAAGGTTTTGGGGGTTGTTGTTTTGTGTGGGTTTTGGGAGGGGGGGGGGGGCTGGAATATTTTGATACCCAAAGGGTTGTGTTTTTTGTGTGGTGTGTGGTGGGGTGCCCGGGGGTGTTGGGGGGGGGGGGGGGGTTTGGAATATTTTTGATAATCAATTTTTTGTGTGTTTGTGTTTTGTCTGTTTTGGAATTTTGTGGGGGGTTTTGTGTGGGGGGGGGGGGTGGAATATTTGATATCTCAAGTTGTGTGTGTGTGTGTGGGGTGTGTGTGGTGTGTTTTTGTGTGGGGGGGGGGGGGGGGGGAATACTTTGATAAAGTTGTTTTTTTTTTTTTGTGTGGGGGGGTTTTTTTTTTAGGGGGGGGGGGGGGAAAAAAAAGTTGTGTGTGTGTTTTGTGTGTGTGTGTGGGGTGGGGTGTGGAGGGGGGGGGGGGCTGGAAAAATTTGATATTAAAGTTGTGGTGTGTGTGTTTGTGTGTGTTGTGTGTTGTGTGTGTGTGTGTGTGTGGGGTTGAGTTTGGGGGGTGTTCTTTGTTTTGTGTGTGTTTGGGGTGTGTGTGTTGTGTGTGTGTGTGTGTGTGTGTTGGGAAAGGGTGTGTTTTGTTTTCATTCCCCTTTTTTGTGTGTGTGTGTGGGGTGTGGGGTTGGGGAGGGGGGGGGGGGATGGAATACTTTGATATCTCAAGTTGTTTGTTGTGTGGTTGGTGTGGGTGGAGGGGGGGGGGGCTGGAAAAATTTTTGATATCTCAATTTGGGTTGTGTTGCTGTGTGGTGTGGGTTTGGTGCGGTGGGGGGGGGGGGGGGGGGCGGGAATACTTTGATATCTCAAGTTGTGGTGTGTGTGGGTTGTGTGTGTGTGGGGTGTGAATTGTTTGTGGTGTGTGTGTGTGTGTTTGTGTGTGTGTTGGTGTGGTGTAGTGTGTGTGTGTGGTGTGTGTGTGTTGTGTGTGTGTGGGTGTTTGTGTTTTGTGTTTTGTGTGTGTGTTTTGTGTGTGTGTGGGGGGGGGGGGGGCTGGAATACTTTGATATTCAATTTGTGTAGGGTGTGTGTGTGGTTGTGTGTGTGTGCTGTCGTGTTGTGGAGGGGGGGGGGCTGGAAAAATTTGATATCTCAAGTGTGTGTGTGTGGTGTGTGGTTTGTGTGGGTGTGGGGTGTGGGGTGTGTGTTGTGTGTGTGTGTAGTGTGTTTTTGTGTGTGTGTGTGTTTTTGGGGTTTGTGTGTGTGTTTGAAATTGGTGTGTGCGGGTGTTGTGGTGTGGGGGTGGTGGTGTTTTGTGTGTGTTTGGTTTTGTGTGTGGGGGTGTGGGGGGTTGTGTGGTGTGGAGGGGGGGGGGCTGGAATCTTTGATATTCAAGTTGTGTGGGGTTGTGTGTGGGTGTGTGTGTGTTTGGGGTGTGTGTGGAGGGGGGGGGGGGGGGGGGGCTGGAATATTTTGAATTCAATTTGTGGGGTGTGTGTGTGTGTGTGTGTGTTTTGTGGTGTTGGTGTGTGTGTGTCTGTGTGTGTGTGTGTGTGTGTTGTGTGGGGTGTGGTGTGTGTCTGTGGTGTGGTGTGTGTGTGTGTTGTGTGGGGTGTGTGTGTTTGTCCTTTGTGTGGTGTGGGGTGTGTTTGTGTGTGTGTGTCGTGTGTTTTTGTGTGGTGTGGTGTGTTTGTGGTGTGTGTTTGTGTGGTGTTTGTGGGTGTGTGTGTTGTGTTTTGTGTGTTTGGCTGTGTTTTTTGTGTTGGGTGTGTGTGTTTTTGTGTTTGTGTGTGTGTGTGTGGGTGTGTGGGGAAAGGGGGGGGGGGGGGCGGGAATTTACTTTATATTTTCAAATTTTTTGGTGTAGGTGTGTGTGTGTGGGGGTTTTTGTACTTGTTCTGTTTTTTTGTGTTGTGTGGTGTGTGGGGGTGTTGTGTGGGGGGGGGGGTGGTTTTTGTTTTTTGTGTGTGGTTTTTGGTGGGGGGTGTGTGGGGGGGGGGGGGGGGGTTTTTTTGGGGTTTTTTGGGGTTGTTTTTTGGGTGGTTTTTGTGTTTTTTTGGTGTGTGTGTGTGTGTGTGTGTTTTTGTTTTGGGTGTGTGTGTGTTTTTGTGTGTTTTGTGGGGGGGGGGGGGGGGGGGGGGGGGAATATTTTGATATCTCAAGTTGGTGGGTGTGTGGGTGTGTGTGTGTGTGTGTTTTGTTTTGGGGGGTGGGGTGGGGTGTTGTTTTGTTTCTTGTGTGTTTTGTGTGTGGTTGTGTGTGTGTGTGTGTGTGTTGGTGTTTTTTGGTGTGTGGGGTGTGTGGGGTGTTTGGTGTGTGTGTGTGTGGGGGGGTTTTGTGTGTGTGTGTGTGTGTGTGTGTGGTGGTGTGTTGTGTGTGTGTGTTTGGGGTTGGGGTGTGTGTGGGGTTTTGTGTGTGGTGTTGTTGTGTGTGTGTTTGTGTGTGTTTTTTGGTGTGTGTGTGTGTTTTGGGGTGTGTGTGTTGTGTGGGGGTTTTTGGGGTGTGTGGGTGTTTTGTGTTTTGTGTGTGTTGTGTGTGTGTGTGTTGTGTGTGTGTTGGGGTGGGGGGGGGGGGGGGGGCTGGAATACTTTGATATCTCAAGTTGTTAGGTGGTGTGTGTGTGTGGTGTGGTGTGTGTGTGTGTGTGGAGGGGGGGGGTGGAATACTTTGATATCTCAATTTGTGTGTGTGTTGGGGTTTGTGTGTGTGTGTGTGTTTTGTGTGTGTGTGTGTGTGTGGTTGTGTGTGGAGGGGGGGGGGGGGGGGAATACTTGATATCTCAAGTTGTGTTTTGTTGTGTGTGTGTGTGTGTTTTGTGGTTGTGTGTGTGGGGGGGGGGGGGAAAATACTTTGAATTCAAGTTGTGTAGGTTTGTGTGTGTGTGTGTGTGTGTGTGTGTGTTGTGTGTGTGTGTGGTGTCTGTGTGTGTAGGGGGTGTGTGTGTGTGGTGTGTGGTGTTTGTTGTGTTTTTGTGTGTGTGTGTGGTGTTGTGTGTGTGTGGAGGGGGGGGGGGGGGTGGAATACTTTGATATCCAAGTTGTGTGGGGTGGTTTGTGTGTGTGTGTGTGTGTGTTGTGTGTGTGTGTTTTAGGGGGGGGGGGGGAAATATTTTGATAAAAAATTTGTGTGGGGTGTGTGTGTGTGTGTGTGTGTGTGTGTTGTGTGTGGTGTGTGATTTTTTTGGTGGTGTGTGGTGTGGGGGGGGGGGGGGGGGAATATTTTGTATCTCAATTTGTGTGTGTGTGTGTGTGTGTGTGTGTGGGAGGGGGGGGGCTGGAATACTTGATATCTCAATTTGTGTGGGTGTTTGTGTGTGTGTGTGTGTGTGTGTGTGTGTGTGTGTGTTGTGTGGGGGGAGGGGGGGGTGAATACTTTGATTCTAAATTTGGTAGGTGTGTGTGGTGGGGGTTGTGGTGTGTGGGGTGTGTGTGTTGTGTGGTGGTGTGGGTGTGGGGGGGGGGGGGGCGGAATACTTTGAATCTCAATTTGGGGTTTTTGGGGTTTTTGTGGGTGTGGTGTGGGGGGGGGGGGGGCTGGAATACTTTGATTCTCAAGTTGTGTGTGTGTGTGTGTGTGCTTTGGGGGTGGAGGGGGGGGGGGGCGGGAATACTTTGATATCTCAAGTTGTGTAGGTGTGTGGTGTGTGTGTGTGTGTGTGGGTGTGTGTGTGTGTGTCGTTTTGGTGTGTGGGGGGGGGGGGGGGCCGGGAATACTTGATATCTCAATTTGTGTGTGTGTGTGTGGGAGGGGGGGGGGGGCGGGGAATACTTTGAATCTCAAGTTGGGTGTGTGTGTGTGTGTGTGTGTGGAGGGGGGGGGGGGGAATACTTTGATATCTCAAGTTGTGTAGGTGTGTGTGTGGGTGTGTGTTGGAGGGGGGGGGGCGGAAAATACTTTGATATCTCAAGTGTGGGTGGGGTGGTGGTGGGGGGGGGGGGGGGGGGGGGGCTGGAATACTTTGTTCTTTGTGTGGTGTGTGTGTCTTGTGTGTGGGTGTGTGTGTGGAGGGGGGGGGCGGGGGAATATTTTGATATCTAAAGTTGTGTAGGTGTTTGTGTGTGTGTGTGGGTGGGGGGTGTGGTGTTGTGTGTGTGTGTGGGGGGGGGGGGGGGCTGGAATACTTTGATATCTCAAGGTGGTGTGGTGTGTGGTGTGTGTGTTGTGTGGAGGGGGGGGGCTGGAATACTTTGATATTCAATGTGTGTGTGAGTGGTGTGTGTGTGGGAGGGGGGGGGGTGGAATACTTTAAAATTCTCAAGTTGTGTAGGGTGTGTGTGTGTGGTGTGTGGGAGGGGGGGGGGGCGGGATACTTTGATATCTAAAAGTGTGTGTGTGTGTGTGTGTGTGTGGGGGGGGGGGGGGGGGGGGAATACTTGAATCTAATTTGGTGTGTGTGTGGTGTGTGTGTGTGTGTGTGGGGAAAGGGGGGGGGCTGGAATACTTTGAATCTCAAGTTGGGTGGGGTTGTGTGTGTGGTGTGTGTGTGGGAGGGGGGGGGTGGAATATTTTGAATCTCAAGTTGTGTGTGGTGGTGTGTGTGTGGTGTGGGGGGGGGGGGGGGCTGGAATATTTTGAATCTCAAGTTGTCGTGTGTGTGTGTGTGGTGGTGTGTGGAGGGGGGGGGCGGGAATACTTTGATATCTCAAGTTGTGTAGGTGGTGTGTGTGTGTGTGTGTTTTGTGTGTGTGTGTGGGGGGGGGGGGGGGGGGGGGGTAAACTTTTTTTCTCAATTTGTGTGTGTGTGGTGTGTTGTGGGTGTGGAGGGGGGGGGGGGGGTGGAATACTTTGATATCTCAAGTTGTGGTGTGTGTGTGTGTGTGTGGAGGGGGGGGGGGGGGGGCTGGAAAAATTTGATATCTAAAGTTTTTTGAGGGTGTGTGTGTGTGTTGTGGAGGGGGGGGGGGCGGGAAATACTTTGATATCTCAAGTTTTTGGGGTGTGGGTGTGTGTGGAGGGGGGGGGGTGGAATACTTTGATATCTCAAGTATGTGTGGTGTGTGTGGGTGTGTTTGGGTGGAGGGGGGGGGGCTGGAATACTTTGATATCTCAATTGTGTAGGTTTTGTGTGTTTTGGTGTGTTTGGGGTTGTGGGTGTGTGTGGTGTGGAGGGGGGGGTGGAATACTTTGATATCAAGTTGTGTGGGTGTGTGGTTTTGTTTTGTGTGTGGGTGGAGGGGGGGGGGGGTGGAATACTTTGTATCTCAAGTTGTGTGTGTGAGTTTTGGTGTTTGTGTGGAGGGGGGGGGGGGGGGTGGAAAATTTTGATATCCAAGTTGTGTAGGGGGTGTGTTGGTGTGGTGTGGGGGGGGGGGGGGCGGGAATACTTTGATATCTCAAGTTGGTGTGGTGTGTGTGTGTGGAGGGGGGGGGGGGGGGGCGGGAATATTGTTTATCAAGTTGTGTGTGTGTTGTGTGGGTGTGGAGGGGGGGGGGGCTGGAATACTTTGATATCTAAAGTTGTGTAGGTGTGTGTGGTTGTGTGTGTGTGGGGTTGTGTGTGTG
Source organism: Cepaea nemoralis (assembly GCA_014155875.1). Classification (NCBI taxonomy): domain Eukaryota; kingdom Metazoa; phylum Mollusca; class Gastropoda; order Stylommatophora; family Helicidae; genus Cepaea; species Cepaea nemoralis. The sequence continues at coordinate 46,756 of JACEFZ010008001.1, read as the reverse complement.
TGTGTGTGTGTGTGTGTGTGTGTGGAGGGGGGGGGGGGCTGGAATACTTTGATATCTCAATTTGGGGTTTTTTGGTGTGTGTGTGTGTGTGTGTGTTTTGTGTGGTTTTGTTGTGTGGTGTGTGTGTGTGTGTGGTGTGTGTGTGGTGTGTGTGGTTTGTGGGGTGGGTGTGTGTTGGGGTTATGTGTGTGTGTGTTGGGGGTTTGTGTGTGTGTGGGGGTGTGGGGTTTGTGTGTGTGTGTGTGTTGGTGGTTTTGTGTGTGTTTGTGTGTGTGTGTGTTTGTGTGTGTTTGTGTGTTGTGGTGTGTGTTTGTGTGTGTTTGTGTGTGTGTTTGGGTGTGTGGTGTGTGTTGTGTGTGTGTGTGTGTTTGTGTGTGTGTGTGTGTGGTGGTGGGGGGGGGGGGGCGGGAATATTTGATATCTCAATTGTGTAGGTGGTGTGTGTGTGTGTGTGTGTGTGTGTGTGTGTGTGTTGTTGTTGTGGAGGGGGGGGGGGGGCTGGAATTTTTGATATCTCAAGTTGGTGTGTGTGTGGGTGTGGTGTGTGTGTGTTGTGTGTGGTGTGTGTGTTGTGTTGGAGGGGGGGGGGGAATATTTTGATTACTAAAAGTTGTGGTGGTGGGGGTGTGTGTGGGGGGTTTTGGTGTGGAGGGGGGGGGGTGGAAATATTTGGGATACTAAGTTGTGGGGTGTGTGTGTGTGTGTGTGGTGTGTGTTGTGTGGGGTCTGTGTGTGTAGGTGGTTGTGTGTGTGGGTGTGTGTGTGTTGGTGTGTTGGGTTGTGTGTGTGTGGTGTTTGTTTGTGGGAGGGGGGGGGGGGGGGCTGGAATACTTTGATATCTCAAGTTGTGTAGGGTGTGTGTGTGTGGGGTGTGTGTGTGTGTGTGTGTGGAGGGGGGGGGGGCTGGAATACTTTGATATCTCAAGTTGGGTGTGTGTGTGTGTGTGTGTTGGTGGGTCGGGTGGTGTGTGTGTGTGTGTGTGTGGGGTGTGGTGTGTGGAGGGGGGGGGGGCTGGAATATTTTGATATTCAAGTTGTGGGGTGTGTGGTGTGTGGTGGGAGGGGGGGGGGGGAATACTTTGATATCCAAGTTGTGTAGGTGTGTGTGTGTGTTGTGTGTCGTGTGTGTGTGTGTGTGGTGGTGTGGTGGGGGGTGGGGGGGGGGGGGGCTGGAATATTTTGATATCTAAAGGGTTGTTAGGTGTGTGTTTGTGTGTGTGTGGTGTGTGTGTGTTGTGTGTGTGTGTGTGTGTGTGTGTCTGTGTGTGTGGTGTGTGTGTGGAGGGGGGGGGGGGAATATTTTGATTCTCAAGTTGTGTGTGTGTGTGTGTGTGGGGGTGTGTGGAGGGGGGGGGGGGCGGGAATACTTTGATATTCAATTTGTGTGGGGGTGTGTTGTGTTGTGTGTGGGGAAAGGGGGGGGGGGGGGGGCTGGAATATTTGATATCTAAAGTTGGTAGGTGTGTGTTGTGGTGTGTGTGTGTGTGGTGTGTGGTGTTGTGGGGGGTGTGGGGGGGGGGGGCGGGAATACTTTGATATCTCAATTGTGTGTGTGTGTGTGTGTGTGTGTGGAGGGGGGGGGGCTGGAATACTTTGATATCTCAAGGGTGTGTGTGTGTGTGTGTGTGTGTGTGGGGGAGGGGGGGGGGGGGGGGGGCTGGAATACTTTGATATCTCAAGTTGTGTAGGTGTGTGTGTGTGTGTGTGTGTGGAGGGGGGGGGGTGGGCTGGAATACTTTGATATTCAATTTGTGTG
>JACEFZ010008001.1:0-32500 GCA_014155875.1 Cepaea nemoralis | reverse complement strand
TTTTACAATTGTTGAAGACAATCTTAAAATGGGGTGTTATGCTCGCAGATTCACAAGTGGGGGGGAAAATATTTTGGGAATATCTCAAGTTGTGTGTGTGGTTTTGTGTAGTGTTGGTGTGTGTGTGTGTCTGTGTGTTGGGTGGGTGTTGTGTGTTTGTGTCGGGTGTTTTGTGTGTGGGTTGTGTGTGTATGTGTGGGGTTATTATTTAATTTTTTAAAATTTGTGAAGACACTCTTAAAATGGGGTGTTATGCTCGCAGATTACAAGTGGGGCGGAATACTTTGATATCTCAAGTTGTTTTTGGTTGTGTGTTTTGTGTGTGGGTGTGTGGGGGGGGGGGGGGGCTGGAAAAATTTTTGATATATCAAGTTGTGTGTTTGTGCTTTCCCTTGTGTGTGTGTGGGGGTTTTGGAGGGGGGGGGGGGGGGGGGGCTGGAATACTTTGATATCTCAAGTTGTGTGTGTGTGTGTGTGTGTGTGTGTGGAGGGGGGGGGCTGGAATACTTTGATATCTCAAGTTGTGTGTGTGTGTGTGTGTGTGTGTGGAGGGGGGGTGGGCTGGAATACTTTGATATCTCAAGTTGTGTGTGTGTGTGTGTGTGTGTGTGTGTGTTGTGTGTGTGGAGGGGGGGGGCTGGAATACTTTGATATCTCAAGTTTGTGTGTGTGTGTGTGTGTGTGGAGGGGGGGGGGGGGGCTGGAATACTTTTGATATCTCAAGTTGTGTGTGTGTGTGTGTGTGTGTGTGGGGAGGGGGGGGGGGGCTGGAATACTTGATATCTCAAGTTGTGTGTGTGTGTGTTTGTGTGTGTGTGTGTGGGGGAGGGGGGGGGGGGCTGGAATATTTTGGATATCTCAATTTGTGTGTGTGTGTGTGTGTGTGTGTGTGTGAGGGGGGGGGGGCTGGAAAACCTTTGTTTATCTCAAGTTTTTTGTGGTTTTGTGTGTGTGGGGGGGGGGGAGGGGGGGGGGGGCTGGAATACTTTGATATAAAAAGTTGTGTGTGTGTTTTGTGTGTGAGGGGGTGGAGGGGGGGGGGGGGGCTGGAATATTTTTGATATCTCAAGTTTTGTGTGTGTGTGTGTGTGGGGTTTGTGTGTGTGTGGAGGGGGGGGGGGGGGGGATGGAAAAACTTTGATATTTTCAAGTTGTGTGTGTGTGTGTGGGGTGTGTGTGGAGGGGGGGGGCGGGAATACTTGATATCTCAATTTTGGGTGTGTTTTTGGGGTGTGTGTGGGGGGGGGGGGGGGGCGGGAAAAATTTTTGATACTCAAGTTGTGTGTGTTGTGTGTGTGTGTGTGTGTGTGGAGGGGGGGGGGCTGGAATACTTTGATATCTCAAGTTGTGTGTGTGTGTGTGTGTGTGTGTGTGGAGGGGGGGGGGGCTGGAATACTTTGATATCTCAAGTTGTTGTGTGTGTGTGTGTGTGTGGTGTGTGTGGTGTGTGTGGAGGGGGGGGGGGGGGGATGGAATACTTTGATATCTCAAGTTGTGTGTGTGTGTGTGTGTGGTGTGTGTGTGTTTGGAGGGTGGGGCTGGAATACTTTGATATCTCAAGTTGTGTTGGTGTGTGTGTGTGTGTGTGTGTGTGTGTGTTGGTGGAGGGGGGGGGGGGGGGCTGGAATACTTTGATATCTCAAGTTGTGTTGTGTGTGTGTTGTGTGGTGGAGGGGGGGGGGGGGGGCTGGAATACTTTGATATCTCAAGTTGGTGTGTGTGTGTGTGTGTGTGTGTGTGTGTGTGGGGCTGGAATACTTTGATATCCTCCTGTTGTGTGTGTGTGTGTGTGTGGGGCTGGAATACTTTGATCTCTCAAGTTGTGTGTGTGGGGGTGTGTGTGTGTGGGGCTGGAATACTTTGATATCTCAAGTTGTGTTGTGTTGTGTTGTTTGTGTGTGTGTGTGTGTGTGGTGTGTGTGTGGCTGGAATACTTTGATATTCTCAAGTTGTGTGTGTGTGTGTGGGGCTGGAATACTTTGATATCTCAAGTGTGTGTGTGTGTGTGTGGGGCTGGAATACTTTGATATCTCAAGTTGTGTTGTGTGTGTGGTGTGGGGGGGGGTGGGGCTGGAATACTTTGATATCTCAAGTTGTGTTTGGTGTGTGTGTGTGTGTGCGTGTGTTTTGGGGGGCTGGAATACTTTGATATCTCAAGTTGTGTTGTGTGTGTGGGTGTGTGGGGCTTGAATACTTTGATATCTCAAGTTGTGTGGTGTGGGGGGGGGGGGGGGGGGGGGGCTGGAATACTTTGATATCTCAAGTTGTGTTGTGTGTGTTGTGTGTGTGGGGCTGGAATACTTTGATATCTCAAGTTATGTGTTGTGTGTGTTTGTGGTGTGTGTGTGGGGCTGGAATACTTTGATATCTCAAGTTGTGTTGTGTGTGTGTGTGTCTGTGTGTTGTGTGTGGGGCTGGAATACTTTGATATCTCAAGTTGTGTGTGTTGTGTGTGTGGTGTGTGTGGGGGGGGGGGGGGGCTGGAATACTTTGATATCTCCAGTTGTGTGTGTGTGTGTGTGGGGCTGGAATACTTTGAATCTCAAGTTGTGTGTGTGTGTTGTGGTGTGTGTGGGGGTGGGGGGGGGGGCTGGCAATACTTTGATATCTCAAGTTGTGTTGTGTGTGTGTGTGTGTGGGGCTGGAATACTTTGATATCTCAAGTTGTGTGTGTGTGTGTGTGGGGCTGGAATACTTTGATATCTCAAGTTGTGTTGTGTGTGTGTGTTTGGGGCTGGAATACTTTGATATCTGCAACTATTTCGTTGCAAGTTACTAATAACCGGCCGCCAATAAATCGCCATTCAAATATTTATGTTTACAATACATCGCGAAGTAAGACATGAGTGCGCAAGTCGGCAATTAGCCGTAACACTCGAGACCCAAGTTGATCATATCTATGTTAAATGTTTGTTTGTCTTCATGCCGAGGTTTAGTCCCATTAATTGTGTACAAAGAGTGGGTTTCTTTATTCTTTTTTATTGATGGTTTTTATTCCCAATGTCACAGAGGAAGAAGTTCAAGCGATTGGTGCACAGAACAGGAAGAAACAGAGGGCCAGATACGAAGAACAGTTCCGTCAAAGATGGGCATTAGCTACCTGGATAAATAGAAGTCAAGAACAAATTGTTGAACATGAAGAAGTCAACGATGATCATCATGATCATGATGACGGTGCTGGCTCGGACTCGGAGGATTCATCTGCAGCTCAATCAGAACATACTACTGTCTCTCCTCCTTGGAGTCCCGAGTCTTCTCAGTCTCATTGTCAGAATGATGATTCATGTGAGGAAGTGATAGATAAAGGAGATTTTAGCACATTGTTGGAAAAAAAACGATTTTGTCTATTTGAAGAAATCGATTTCAGATATGTTGAAAATGACAATAGTACAACATGGTCCAGAAAAATATCAAAATAAGAGTTGGCCATTTACCCCATTTTGCTGAGAAGGTTGGAAGAAGTTTTTTTTTTTTTCAAAACAATGGTTCAACAAAGTTTCCACAAATGGAGAAATCGTGGAGAGAAAGTGGTTGTTATACTCTCCATACCGGGACGCATCCTACTGTTTTGTATGTTGTTTTCTTTTTTCAAAGGAAAAGCGGTCGTCTATGTCAAACTTTAGCCAGGAAAAAGGTTCCTCTACTTGGAGAAAGTTGAGTCCTCAAATACCTGATCATGAGAAAAGCCCTTCTCGTAGAGCTCACATTAGGGAATACCTGCCCCTTAAGTCGACTCAAGAGTTCTACTATGATAGATGCTGAACTTCAACAGCAAATGTTCGCTATGAAGAAGAAATAGAAAGCAATAACTGAACGGATTGTCGAGGTTATAGCATTTTTGGCAAAACATAATCTGGCCCTTCGTGGGCATCGAGGAGAAGCAATTTCATATTTATCGGAAGCCAGAGGAGACATTAAGCTAAAATACAGGGAATATGTTTAGCAACTATCAGACTGTTGGCAAAATATGATGTGACCTTGGCGGAACACGTGCAGAGAGGGATAGATAAGCCAACAAGTGTAACGTATTTGTCCAACAGAAGTCAAAACGAAATAATCGATATTCTTGGTGAGACAGTCAAGAAACAAATTATTTCAGAAATTAAGGATGCCAAGTATTTCAGCATAATGTTGGATTCTACTCCAGACACTGCCCATGAAGATCAGGTATCCGAAATTCTACGTTATGTTCATATTGATGATGACAATAGAAAGGTAGAAATAAAGGAGGTATTTCTGGGATATTTCCAAGTCAACAAGAAAGATCCAGTAAGCTTGGTAACGGAAATTCTTAACAAATTAGAAGAAGATAACATTTCCATCAATGACTGTCGCGGCCAAGCTTATGATAATGCTGCAGTTATGGCTGGAGTAAGGGCAGGTGTCCAACACAGAATTCTTGACAGTAACCCAAAAGTTGTGTTTGTGAATTGCGAGAACCACAGCCTCAATTTAGCCTGTGTCGATACAAATGAGACGGAACCTGCTGTCGTTAAATTTTTTTGGAGTTGTTGAAAAGCTGTTTACTTTTTTTTTCTTTATCTACCTCCCGTTGGGAGGTCATAAAATCATTTACCTCTCGAACTGTCAAAAGACAATGTGATACATGATGGAGTTCTCGCCATGACGCTGTGCAAGTAATCCATGCGGAGTTGGACAACGGTATTGCCAGCCTTGAACACCTGCAGGAAGAGAATTTTTTAGGGAAACCAGATGTGATGCAGGCTCGCTTCTGAACTCTATTCAACAATTTTTGTTTATATCGTTGTTAAATTTGTGGTACCAGATTTTAGCGTCAATAGAGAAAGTGACAATGAAGCTTCTTGTGATCTAAAGGGGCTTGTGCAAATCGTGAGTTTGAGAAATGACGAAATTCAGCTGACGAATATTGTGAGAAATGGGAAAATGCAATTGCACGAACAAGGAGAAGAAGATTGATGGTTGGCGAATCAGCACAAGATAGTGGATTGACGGCACAGCAAGAAATGAATAGAGTAATGGTAGAGATCATGAACAGATTAAAAACGGAAATTGAAGACTGCACTGTTCGCCTTCAATAACTCAGAGACCGATTTGCATTTCTTTTGAATTTACATTCAGTCGCAGTCACAATTGCAGATGAAAATGAAAGAGAGAAATTACAGAAGGAATTTTCGGACTTTGAACGCTATTGTGATAATGATGTGAAGGCCGTTCAGTTAAATAATGAAATAATTGACTTTGTGATGCTCTTTCAAGCTGGAGGTAACACAGATCCGCCCGATCCTAAAGGTGTTCTAGAGTCGTTACTACAATTTGGAAGGGGTGTGTTTCCGGCGATGTGCGTTGCATATAGACTACTACTGACCATAGCATTTTCAATCGCAAGATGTGAAAGGTCGTTTTCAAAATTGAAATTAATAAAAACACACCTCACGTCTTCTATGTCACAAGAACGACTGACTAACATTGCTTTAGTCAGTATTGAACAAGAATTCATCACCAGGGATGTAAAAAGTGAAATAGTGCAAGTGTTTTGTGACAGGAGATCCAATTAAGGGAATCGAACTTAATAAATGTGGGTACGTGGCTGACCGCTGAGACTGAGTGCTGACATATTACATATATATTTAATTTGAATAAAGTTTTTATGTCATGTTTTCCATACAGGCTATACTATGATTAGTAATATTAGTCTAACTTCCTAAGCATAAAATACAAAGTCTACAATTCAGTTTCCGATCGTCAAAATAAGCTAAAACTACCATACAGCAATGTGCAATTCTCAAACATTTCCTGGGGGAAAGGGAGAGGGGGCAGCACATTGCAGTGTGAGGGGAGGGGGAATGAATTAGGGAAAGAACAATTTAGGGGCATCCAATCAAGAGGTTGGCCCCGGGCATCAAAGAACCTCTGCACGCCACTGGCAATGAACCTGAAAAATAATGACAAGTATATAATATATTGCCAAGGAACATAACTACATATGTTCATTTCAAGGGAAATTATTAGCAGTTGCATGACAGTATTTTGTTATATTTTATAATAATTTAAATAACTGTAGTATTTATCTTAATCTTTTATAAGATTTCCAAAACTTTTAATTACATTTATGTGTTATAATAAAAACATAATAATTTAAGATTTCTTCAAAGTTTGAGTAAATACATTGGCTTAATTTTAGGTCCGTGAGAATTTTCTAACTCATTTTAATACTTCTCTTAAATAGAACATTTAATGTTGTTATTCTTGTAATGCCACCAATTATAAGATGTAAAATGTATACACATTTTTTGCCGGCCTGTATTACAGGCCACATATAATGTTTTTGACCTTCACCTGCAGGCTGTGACTTGGTCAAGGTTACAATGTCGATGTTTTACCTGCCCAACTCTCCCGCAATCAGTGCTGTACCATATGGAGTCTCCGTGGCGAAGTGGTTAACACTCCTGACACGGGCTCCAATGGTTGTTGGTTCGATTCCGGGCCGCATCCTTCTATTCACGAGTGCAATTTTGGAGACTCCTGTGGGTCGTTGCTGAAGCTACGGAGTTCGTGCTTTATGTGACGCTTTGCGAGCTGAGGAAAGAGACTGAGCATTATTGGATAAAATCCCGGAAGTCGACCCTGTTGACTTTCAAGCGACCTTTTGAAGTGCTGTTCGTCTCTCTGGGCCCGACTCGCTTTCTCTGTCTTGTGCGGACATTCCAAGTCCCGATAGTTAAAGGAGAATGGTTAGGTTTATTTTGCTTACCTGGTTTTACTTTGGTTTTATGTCGACCGCAGGTATAGGGACCGTGATGGTGCTCCAAGGTTGAGACCCTTCCATTGCACTTTGGTGAGGTTGACGCCTGCGATCACCCCAAATGTGTGTGTCTCGAGTGCACAATTTTCTCGTAAGGGGGACTGCGTTCGCGCTATTCCCCCCCCCCCCCCCCCTCCCCAAAAAAAAAGAAGAGATTGTTGAGATTTTTAGAACATTTACTACTCCTATATATGTTTAGATTTAGCCAAACGTGTGCTCGGTAATATCGCACTACAATAATCATGTTTATTCTGCTATTGGCAAGTGTATCACCTACATGTGCAATGCTAATACGCTTACGCCGGGTCTCTGTTTTTGTCTCGATTAAGCCAAGCCATCCTGGCATATATATCTTCGTTTCCACATCCTCTTTTCCCGTCAAGTTTTCTAGAGGGCACGAAGTTTTCAAGTGTATTTCTCATTCCGTACCACGAGTTTTACACACAACTGGACTGTTTGCGTACCACGAGTTTTACACACACCTGGACTGTTTGCGTACCACGAGTTTTACACACAACTGGACTGTTTGCGTACCACGAGTTTTACACACAACTGGACTGTTTCCGTACCACGAGTTTTACACACAACTGGACTGTTTGTGTACCACGAGTTTTACACACAACTGGACTGTTTCCGTACCACGAGTTTTACACACAACTGGACTGTTTCCGCACCACGAGATTTACACACAACTGGACTGTTTGCGTTTAATTTTTCTATTCAGTTTAAGTGTTTTCATTTGTTCTTTGAAGGAACTTTCTCATTCGTTTTTCTGTCCATCCAATAGCATTCTTTGCATTCTCCTCAGAAATCTCATGTTCACTGCCATTAGATGTTTCCAAGCTTGCCTGCGGTAAAGCTGTAGAAATGTAAACAATATAAAATAACACGAAGTAGTGCAGCTTTACAGAACACAATGACGGAAAACAAAGGACGTTGCGACGATTAGCCTTCATCAGCCAAGTACGACCAGGGAGGCCAGATCCATAATAACATTGCTCCCCACTTCAATTTATCATAGTCCATTACCCCATATGGACAATAATCATCTTCGGATTAATAAGCCTTTGAGGGTAAACCCAGGACTAACATTCTGAGCCGGTGATGAATCCTAACTATAACTTTTCCTTGAAGTTGAACAGGTTAGGGGTAATGATAAAATCAAATCGAATGCAGATTTGTACTCATGACCTCCGAGCCGACAGGCGAGCATCTAGCCACAACGCTAGCTTGGCTTCTGTGTTAAACGCGTACTTACAATTGAGACAGATCAGCTTTCTTCCGTTTATTGGAACATTCTAACGAAATAATTGTGTCCATGGATTTAAGAGGACGAAAATTCGGAAACTAAAGGGGGACAATCTAAAACTGAGGAATGGTCTATTGTTCCAAGAGAAATAACTCACACAATAGGACTAGAAACGTTTGTTTATAGGTTCAACAATAAACACTGAATGTTTGGAAGGGATACCTACAATTTATAATTATATGCAACTTTTGAATGCAAACCGTAATTAATGTGAAGAGTTAATGTATGTAAAGAAATAAACAGTATGCAGTCATTACACAAACAATTAGTGAACATTGCTGCATTTGACGTGTAAGCGTCTTATATTTTCGTAAATGCAAAAGATAACACGCAACTCACCTTGTAACAACACAGTTTTGTACGAAATAAAACTACATTAAACAGAAAGACATGTATATATATTGAATAACGAAGACACACCCCTTAGATTGTATGATTCATTGCCTGGCATATTTCGCTGCATCTCGCCAGGTACATACCGCAGAAGTCACACAAGATAGACTAAAATAATTAGATACATTTTCCAAGCTGAAATATACACATGATCGCACAGTAATATCAATTGTTTACCATGGTAATTTTAAATGGACTATCATGTCTTTCTGTAGATTAATCATTACGGCTTCTGCAAACTTTAACAAACGACTATTTTGTTTATGGAACAACACGCTAAAAGCGCTGTCTCTATCAATTACACTGCCGGTTTCCAAAACATGACGTGTCAATGGACGAAGCCGGAAGTTTATAATTGTGGTGTGTTAGCCTTCCCATTATCCCATCGCCTGTGTATAGTATCTTATCAAGCCAGCTGTGTATGTGATTCAACAACCCTGCTGTGTAACTGCCGCTCTGTTCTGCCGATGTAGGTAGACTCGCATGTGAATTGATAAATGCAGTTGGATTTGGCGTACAAAGGGGTAGATTCTTTTACAGCTGGGGTGGGAATAGGTGTGGTTCTGTACCTAATAACTGGAGTTGCAGCACAGAATGTTCGGCAGACTGCTGTAATGAGTCGGTCCTGTAGACGTTGTATTACGTCATCCCCTCGAAAGGTTAGCTGGATAAATACCTTGAGCTTAGGAACAGTAGTTACGTCTGGTTTTGGTTTCGGCTGTTGGCAGTGGCGCTTTATAAATCCTGTGGAGTACCCATTCAGGTGTAAGACATTCTTCAGAGTTTCACTTTCCTCTGTCAGTGTGTCCTGGGTGTATATCTTCCTAGCACGGTCAAACAGGGTCCGTACTAAGCTATGTTTGTACTGAACAGGTGCGAAGCTATGAAAATTTAAGTATTGGCCAGTCCATGTTTCTTTGCGATACACCGATCTTTGAATTGCGCCGTCTGCTCTACGTCTCATTAGGATATCCAGGGACGGCAACGCTTCGTTGTCTTCGTGTACCATAGATAGAGACATGTTTTTATGCGCCATGTTCATTATGGCCTGGAATGGTGTTGCTTGTAGCTCGTCTGTGGTGATAATTAATATATCGTCCACATAGCGACGGTAGAAGACCAAGTTTTTAATGTCTGAGAATCTCTTTTCTTCTAACTGTGCCATGAAGATGTCCGCTAGAATAGGACCAAGAGGACTCCCCATGGCCACTCCGTCAATTTGACGGTATGACGTATTCAGAAAATTGAATTTTATATTGGCAGTACATAGTAATAGTAGCCTCTCCCGAACAGATGTTGGTATACCTAGTTTTAGTTGTTTGTCTCTAATGCGTTCACTTATTATTTTCACTGTTTCATCTAATGGAACGTTGGTGAATTGGAGGGGGCTATATCCATGGATGACATGTGTTTATTATTTATGTCCACAGTATCCAATAATCCCACCAGTTCGAATGTATCTCTGAGTATTTTTGGATCAAACGATTGTCGTACTGGCTTTAAAATTTCAGCTAGCCATCTCGCCATCCGGTGTTGTGCAGAGTATACCATGGATAGGATCGGTCTTAGTGGGATTCCGGGCTTGTGAAGTTTGGGTAGACCGTACACTTGAGGAGTTTGGGAGCCACGTGCTGTGAGCATTTGTGCACTGATAAGTCCCACATTCACAAGTGACTGGATCTCTTTTCTCATAACTACATAAGTTTATTTCAAGGGAAATTACTAGCATCTGCGTGGCTATATTACACAAATTTAAACAAATGTAATATTTATCTTAAGTTTTCATATGTTTTTTACAATATTCATCAACAACCCCCTGTAATAAATAAATGGATAAGAAATGGTATCTTAAACATTTTGTCAATATAATGGCTTTGTTTTTGATCTGTGAGAGTTTTCTTACTCATTTGTATACTTCTCTTTAATATAACATTCCTTGTTTTATTCTTTTAATGTCACTGTCAGGTTATGAAAGTAACTATAGCAAATTTTTTTCCGGCCCGTTTTACTGGCCATATATAATGTTTAAAATGTTACTTACATATTTTTTTACAGCACGTCGCAGTCAACCTCGGCATTTACGGGCTGTTTGTCATATTGATTTATTTGGTTGTTTCGGGATTTGGGTTTTGAAGATTGAACACAACCCTCTACTGGCAACGCTGATCGTATTCGGGTACGAACCTTGGACCTTGTCCACGTCAGGTTGGAAGCACTAGACTCGAGTTTCGCTCGCGTCTGAGCTCGTCAGTAGTGCATATCCCTGACTGGAACCGGAACGAACACTCCCTGGCGGGTGACCATGCGACTCACGCTAGACGCGAACAAATTACTAGGAAATAAATAGGTCCAAATACTAGGATGTCACAACGTCACCCATTGTAGACTTGTTGTAGGCTTGTTGTTTGTCATATCTTGGCAAGTTTACGTTCAGTAGTTTGTCTTTATATTCCCAAGACTTCATGACAAACCACATTTCAATGGCGGTAAACGACGCGAATGGCTGTCTTGGGACATCTTCGGCCGGTAGGGACAATCATGAGCCACATGTGGCACAAAACCGTCATCCAGATACTGATGAAAGCAAATTCTTAACTAAATCAAATAAATTTAAAATAGGACAAGGAATGCTAGAACGTTAATTGAGCTTGGAGAGTTGCGCAATGTTATAAGTGAAATGGAGAGCATTCAAGTGAATATCCTAGGCATAAATGAGATGAGATGGAAAGGGTTGGGCAAAATTATAAACGACAAACACACAGTAATTTATTCTGGATGGGATACACGCGAAAAAGGAGTTAGTCAGTAGGATCAATATTTGATAAACAAACAGCAAAGTCACTTAATGGTTCCGCCTTTTCCTTCAACCCTCTCCTCTACCTCTTCTTCTCCGCCCCATGCTATCCACCCTGGCTGTTGTCAAAGATATCGAGCACAAAGCACGCGCTCCGTTGCTTCGGTGGTAATGCTTTTTATTTTACAAGGTTGGTTTGGTTGACAGGCAGGAACTAACAGGTCACCCTAGTAAAGCCTGCCTGCTAGGGATGGGGCAGGGGATGTCCCTCAGGAATCCATACGCCTGGCGCCGCCCCGCCCGCATACCAGATGTTAACTATTTGTCAGTGAGTTTGTGATTGTGATTGAATATATGTATATGCGAGGGAGTGTGCGTTTGTGTGTTATGGAGTGAGTGCATAACTGTGAGTTTGTGCAAATGATGTAAGTATGTATGCTGGCATGTGTGTTTTTACGAATGTGTGTGTGCACGTGTGTCTGCCTGTCTCATAACATGGTAATATACATTGTTTATGTTTACAACATTCATTTGACAATGTTCTTTTCCTATGTTAATGTATCATGCACTATTGATGTACGAAAGATGAGTGATTGGAAGGGCCGAATGTAAGACGGGCCTGCGTGCCAAATTTGTAACCCTTCAAAAAGTTCGTCGTTCGCCGTTCGTTTATGTCCTTTGGACCCGCGCCGGACTGGCGTCTTTCTTCAATTTCCCTTCCACAATAGAAGAATGTGCACCTACTCCACAGATTTGGTCTTCACCTGCAGGTCGTGTCTCGCTCAAGGCTGCAATGTCGATGCTGTACCTGCCCAACTCTCCCGCAATCAGTGCTGTACCATATGGAGACTCCGTGGCGATGTGGCCAAGCCCCCTGACTCGAGCACCAAAGGTTGTGGGTTCGATTCCGGGCCGCATCATTAGGTTCACGAGTGCATTTTTTCCGAGACTCCTCTGGGTCGTCGCTGGAGCTACGGAGTTCGTGCTTTGTGCGATGCTTTCCACGCTGCGGAAATTGACTGCGCCATATGGGATAAATCGCGGTGCAATGAAGTCGACCCTGTCGACTTTTAAGCGACTTTTTAAAGCGATGTACGTCTCTCTCTGTTGCCGGCTCCGTGGCCAAAGGTTTGTGAACGCGGTTCGTGAGCCGGGTACCAGGCGTTCGAAACTCAGCTGCGACAGATTTATGCAGCAGACCGTGTCGCGTTGTGTTATAACGTGCTGGTATGGGAGCCGGTCGTTCAGTGGCAAACTACTGAACGTAACACTTGCCTAGTACATCAACAGCAGCTGAAAAATGATGGTGTTGACTGCAACGTCCCATATGGGATACGCAACAAAATAAACGTGTCTCTGGGCCCGACTCGCCTTCCCTATCTTGTGCGTACTTTCCAAGTTCCGATAGTTAAGGGAGTATGGCTACGTTTCTTTTGCTTTACCTGTTTTTACTTTGGTTTTATGTCGACCGCAGTTATAGGGTACCCTAAAACCGCGGCTGGCTAGTTAGGTAATAATGGAGCAGACAATGTTTAGGGCACCTTTTCTAGCTACACCTTGGTGCTATGAAGGTGAGCACTGCTTTCCAATAGAGACTGCTCAGTCGCTCAGGGGGCTGCCGAATGCCATTGTTCCTCCGGTCAGTTGAAAACGACTATATGACCTGAGCCGCCTGTCTGCAGGTCTGCGACAACGGCTGCCAGCGTACCCAAGCCTGACGCTTACCCACTCGCCCAACGCCACTGTGGTTTGAAGGTGATAAATGAAGTTGGCTGAATAATGACGTGCGTGATGAATTAGATTAGATTGAGGAAGAGTTGCGCAATTCGTCGATCTCTCTCTCTCTCTCTCTCTCTCTCTCTCTCTCTCTCTCTCTCTCTCTCTCTCTCTCTCTCTCTCTCTCTCTCTCTCTCCCCTGAGTCCATTTGCAAGACAAGTGAAGACGACTGGAGACAAGTACAGGTGCAGTGGATGACAAGGACGATGTACGTGCATTGCTGTGCTCATTACGTTCCACAACGGTTTGCAGATAAACGCTGTCTTGCCCGTTGAACCAGTCTGCCGAAACCTGTCTTCACATGCCGGGTAGGCAAACCCTAGTTCACCGATTGGTTTGATGCCGAATCGGTTAACCTCGCCTGGTTTTGCCGGCCTGTCAAAGCCGTTGTCCCGGGGTGGTCGCTGTCGCATACTGACAGCTACATGAAATCTGCAGTGGGGCGGAATTTTACAATGGGTCTGGCCTGCCTGGTCGTACTTGGCTGGTGAAGGCTAATCGTCGCAACGTCCTTTGTTTTCCGCCATTGTGTTCTGTCAAACTGCACTACCTCGTGTTATGTTATATTGTTTACATTTCTACAGCTTTACGGCATACAAGCTAGGAAACATCTAGTGGCAGTAGAAATGAGATTTCTGAAGATAATGCAAAGAATGCCATGGATGGGTAGAAAAAAGAATGGGAAAGTTCCTCCACGGAACAAATGAAAAAACGTAAATTGGATATTAAAAAAGCACGCAAACAGTCCAGTTTTGTTTAAAAATCCCGGTAGGATGAGACATAAACTTGAAAACTTAGTGACCACTAGGAAACTTAACGGGAAAAAGAGGATGTGGAAACGAAGAGATACATGCCAGGATGGCTTAGCATTTTTTATTTCGCATATCTTTTACAGGACATTGCAGTCAACACCAGCAATTTTCAGCTGCTGTTGATGCCTTGGCAAGTTTTACGTTCAGTAGTTTGCCATTGCTTCCTGATCGATCAGCTCACATACCCTCCGTAAGTAACCAACGCGACGCTATCCGCTGCCGAATCTAACGCAACTATGTTTCGAGTATACGGAATTACGAACAACGTCCTAAATCCCTCCACCAGGAAGACGGGCTGGCTTAGCACAATGGAGACAACAGCAGAGACCCGGCCATAGACTGACGACTGTGTGAGATGGCGAACCAAGACTGCCTAAGTGTATTAGTATTGCACATGAAGGTTATAAATTTATCAATAGCAGAATAAACACGATTATTGTAGTGCAGCATTATCGAACACACATTAGGCTAAACCTAAACATATATAGAAGTTGTAAATGTTCTGAAAATCTCAATTTATTTGGAGGAGATAGCGCGAACGCAGTCGCGCTTACGAGAAAATTACGCACTCGAGACACCCACATTTGGGGTGATCGCAGGCGTCAACCCAACCAAAGTGCAATGGAAGTGCTTCAACCTGGGAGACCATCTGTTTTTCAGTACTTTCCCCCAATGATCCAATGTTGGGATTCCCTTTTCTCCCCCACCGGGGTAGGGGATTCACTTCCGTGATTTTGTCAAACCATTTCTTTCATACAAAGCAGTGTGTATTTCTTTTATTTGTGTATATCACATAGAGTTGCTGTTTGTTAGTGTTAACTGATTCAGAGCCAAACAAACAGTGGGTTTTGCCCAAGCAGACATTGATGGCAGAAAATTGGAAGTAGTGGTGTCTCATAATAATGATCTAAACATTGTTAAAATGGTAGCAGATATATTGTATTATGTATCAAATTAAAGGACATTGCACAGGGAACGCGTTGATATTGCTAATGTTGCTATAGGTTAGATAATATAATAGTAATGTTAGCAAATGTTTTAAAAATGAAATTGAAGACACAGGTGGCAACTACGTGAACTTTCCACTTACCAGGGCGCTATTGCTAAATCGCCATGATAATCCAATGAAATTTACTGAATAATTATAAATACATAACTTTTATATACCAATATCACTAGAACTGCTCCATAACACAATTAAAACACAATTAAAACATCATATTTTGAAGCGGGTTATTGTCACTTAAAATGAAAAATGTCAGAAAATCACGAGGCAGGTTTTGACCGTTTTCTACTGAGAAACAATATGTTTCACTATTTTTGTTTTAACTTAGTTATAATTCTTCTTCTTCTTCTTCAGCTTTCCGAGCCATTGAGGTTCTTTGCTGCAAATACAATCCGTCTCCATTCGTCTCTCTGGTGGACCTTCTCTTGCCAGTCGTTGATTCCAAGTGCTTGTAGGTCTGTACATGTATTATCTCTCCACCGTCTTCTTGGTCTACCTCGGGGTCTACGGTCATTTATTTCCTAAGTGTAAGCGAGTTTTGTTTCCCTATTATCTTCCATTCGTTCTATATGCCCCACCCATTGTAGTCTATTAGCCTTCATGATACCAGTGATTAGCGGGGACTTAAACAGATCATAAATGTCTTTGTTACTTCTTCTTTTCCACTCTCCACTTTGTGTATCCCTAATGGGTCCAAAGATGCGTCTTATAATTTTGTTCTTAAAGGTTTGTAACAAGGCTTCGTCTCCTTTCGTTGTACTCCAGGTTTCAGAGCCATACAGCACAACTGGTCTGATCAGTGTTTTGTATATTGTGATTTTGGTGTTACGAGATAGCGCCTTTGATTTTAGTAGATGTTGTAGTGCATAGTATATCTTATTTCCAGAGTTGATTCTAGTTTGTATTTCTTCCCTTATGATGTTGGAGCAGTTGAAGATTGTACCCAGGTATATGTATGTTTCCGTTCTTTTAATGGTCATATTATCTATTTGTATGTGGCCAGAGTTTTTAGCCATTCCGTCTCTTGAAATTACCATATATTCTGTCTTATCTTGGTTGATAACCAGCCCCATCTGTTGGGCCTTTTCTTTTAAGTGAGTCAATATTTCCAATGTCTTTTGTTCACTTTGCCCTATAATATCTATATCATCTGCATAACCAAGCAGCTTGGATGTTCCTCCAATATCGCATTCCTCCTTTATCTTCCTTACAACTTTCTCTAGAGCCAGATTGAAGAGTAGCGGCGATAGTGCATCACCCTGTTTCAAGCCAGATGTTATTTGGAAGGGGTCTGATTTCCTGCCTTTATATGTTACTATATTATAAGTATCTTCCATGCATAGTCTGGATCATGTTGATTAACTTCCTTGGTATTCCAAATTCCTGCATAGCATTCCATAGACTATTCCTATGGACACTATCATAAGCCTTTCTAAACTCCACAAAAATGTTATGGAGATCTCTTTTATATTCCCAATGTTTCTCGGCTATTTGTCGTAAGATAAATATCTGATCTATTGTTGATCTGTTTTGTCTAAAACTCGCCTGGTAGTCACCTAATATGTCTTCTGAATATGGTTTTAGTCTATTTAGTAATACTGCGGATAGTATCTTATAGCTTGTGGACAGTAGTGATATTCCTCTATAATTTCCACATTGGAACTTGTCTCCTTTCTTAAAGATAGGTATCAATAATGACTCTTTCCAGTCGTGGGGTAATTCTTCTGTCCTCCAGATTTTTATTATTAGTTCGTATAGCTTTAGATGTAATGCATGGCCACCTGCCTTTATAAATTCAGCAGCAATTCCATCAGTCCCAGTTGCCTTATTGTTTTTAAGTCCTGTGATTACATATAGGATATCTTCAAATGTAGGTTCTTCAATTTGTGGTTCGCATGTTAGAACCTCTTCCTGTGGGAAAATGTTACTTGGAGCTTCACAATTTAATAATTCAATAAAATATTCTTTCCATGTGTTGCACAGTTATAATTATTATTCTTTTAAATTTAATTATTTAAACACCCCTTAAATACTTTGTGATAGGCAAAGCAAACGTTAGGGGACAAGCATGGCCCATTAGCTAATTTGGCATGATGACAAACTTCCACGGTTAGCCGGTTAGTTTTGTTTTCATTTATAAATAATTCATTTTAACCGAATAACCACATTTGTAACACGTGCTATCAGTTTAGAATCTTTCACAAAGTCCTTTAAATCAGAATAACTATAATCTAACATTGTTTAAAACTATTCTTCTTCTTTTTCAGCGTTCCGAGCCATTGAGGTTCTTTGCTGCAGATACAATCCGTCTCCATTCGTCTCACTGGTTGACCTTCTTTTGCCAGTCGTTGATTCCAAGTGCTTGTAGGTCTGTATATATATTATCTCTCCACCGTCTTCTTGGTCTACCTCGGGGTCTACGGTCATTTATTTCCTGAGTGTAAGCGAGTTTTGTTTCCCTATTATCTTCTATTCTTTCTATATGCCCCAGCCATTGTAGTCTATTAGCCTTCATGATACCAGTGATTAATGGGGACTTAAACAGATCATAAATGTCTTTGTTACTTCTTCTTTTCCACTCTCCACTTTGTGTATCCCTAATGGGTCCAAAGATGCGTCTTAAAACGTTGTTCTCAAAGGTTTGTAGCAAGGCTTCGTCTCCTTTCGTTGTACTCCAGGTTTCAGAGCCATACAGCACAACTGGTCTAATCAGTGTTTTGTATATTGTGATCTTGGTATTACGAGATAGCGCCTTTGATTTTAGTAGATGTTGTAGTGCATAGTCCGAATTCGAGGCTCATGTATCTGTTTCGAAACAACATGGTTTTTACAAAGGTGGGGATGTTAAACTCACGCTTCAACCCCCAGCCTGGAGGACCAGGGTGTTTCTCTTTGTCTGTTCTCTACCCTTTGACCTGTCCGGCTTGGGAGGCCCTGCTGGTTGCTACGCTACCGCCGGCATAGCTCTCAGGGTCATAGAGAAACTCAAGCTCCCCCACCACGACAAGGTGGAAACACCATCGGGGGAGGTTTAAAACTATTACCTAATGTAAATATGCGAACCCAAAAATCAAGGCCCTTGCCATTCCTAAAATCAGAAAATTACCCACAACTTTAACTAAGAATTTATGCACAAAATTTAGATATGCTCAGTGTCTCGTGGGCTGTTTCCAAGCGAAAATCCTTCTTCCGACGTAAAACGTCATTTTCAGGTTATTAAAATTAAGGAAGGCACGCAAAAGAAACAAACAAACGAACTGCCAAGATCGTGTCAATAAAGTGGCGAAGGGGCCCAAAAGTTGAAACTAATTGTCAACCAAGTGGCGGATGGCACAGAATCAGTTGTGACACATGTGCGAATATAAGAAATACATTCATATATACATAATGTGCTATAACATTTATGGCATGGCGCATGTACACACGCATTCCTTGCATAAGGAAGGAAGGAGGCCCATCAACATTTTTCCATTTTACTTTAAACTTTCATGGCGTACAAAACTGTGTATTTACAAGTTGCGTTGTGTGTGTGTGTGTGTGTGTGTGTGTGGTGTGTGTGTGTGTGTGTGTGTGTGTGTTATATTTACGAATACAACATGTAAACTCATATACACATGACCATATTACATTCATAACATGGTATAATTAGATAGACATTTTTTTTTTTTTTTTAGCATATCCTTTACAGGACTTAGCTGTCAACACCAGCATCTTTCAGCTGTATGTTGATCTCTTGGCAAGATTACACTCAGTAGTTTGCCATTGCTTTCTGAGCGGCCGGCTCAGTATCCCGCAAGTCACGAGCGGGGGTCGAACCGCCTCAGCTCTCGCTCCGCTACGAGACTCTGCATGATAAACGGGATTACAGAGAGAAAGTGTTGTAACCCCACAGCCAGAGAGACTGGCTAGATAGACATTACTTGTTGAAAATGATGGTGGAGTAATAATTTGCACTCATACTTATTACACACTTTCAACAGAAATTCTTTCATACTCTAAATATTATCATTTACTCTTACTTTTTTAGACAAGTTTAGTGGTATCATGCAATAATCATTGCAGGGCCCATTCTCCATTGGTCCAAGCCTGACATACAGACCACGCCCATGGCTCCATGTACTCACAGAATATTACGAGAAACGCTTGTTTGTAGGTTTTGGTTTTGACAATAACACTTAATGTTTTAAAAGGATACCAACATTTCCTATTTATATGCAACGTTTGAATGCAAACCGCATTTAATGTCTGCGAGGAATAAAAGTATGTAAAGTAATAAATAGTATGCAGTCATTACACTCAGAATGGACAAGACAAGACTCCCCTACCAAGCCCTCATATGGTCACCGGTAGGGAAAAGAAAACGGGGAAGACCAAGAGAAACCCTGCGTAGAAGCCATCATCAGAGAAGGCTCATTCAACGGCCAAGTAAACATTCAAGATCTACAACAGGTAGCAGCGAACCGCCAAGCATGGAGAGCCATGACTTCTGCCCTATGCGCCGCCTTGGGCTCAAGAGGAAAGAATAACTAAGTCATTACACACACAATTAGAGAATGTTGCTGCATTTGACGTCTGGAGGGTCTTGTTGTATTTAGTAAATGTAAAAGAAAAGACACAACGGACCTTGTGACAATACACTTTTGTACGAAATACAACCGCGTTAAAACAGAAAGACAAGTAAATAAAATATTGCGAAGGGACTTAAAAAGATAAGTTTCTATAAAGGGACATTATTAAAAGTGGCATTGCTATGTATTGTAATTTATTTAATTGGGTATTTATCTTAATGCTTTATAAAATGTTTAAAGAAATTACTTAGAGTTATATGCCTTATAAACAAAATGATAAAAATGTTAAGGCATTTTTAAAGATGTTCTAAAAGTTTTGGATATATATTAGATATGTGAAAATTTCCTAATGCATATTTCTATTTCTCTTCGATATCACATTCAATGATTTCATCCTTTCAATGACATGGTAGACATTTTTTATTTTAATGAGAATTTTTTTCCGGCTTGTTTTACAGGCCAAATTTATGAAAAGAAAGTTAGTTGCATATCCTATGCAGGACGTCGCAGTCAACCCCAGCATTGTTTTGGTGTTTGTGATATTTTTACAAGTTTACCTTCAGTAGTTTGCCATTGCTTTCTGAACGACCAGCACCGATATCAGTTCATTAAAAAAACAAAGCAAGGCGATCTGCTGCCAAATCGCCCGCAGCTATGTTTCGAAAGCGGGTATGTGGGATTAAAAACTGCTCCCATAACTTCTTCGCTATGGAGAAGGAACAGGCTAAATACTTGATACGAAAAATGCAACACACACACACACGCACGCACACACACACACACACACGCATGCACGCACGCACGCACGCACGCACGCACACACACACACATACACACACACACACACACACACACACACACGCACACATGAGGAGCTGATTAAAATGTTGGAAGATACCAACATTGATGGGAAAGATTTGAGAATGTTTAGTTTAGTTTAGTCGTTGGATCAACATCACGGCACACGGTTTAACCTATAAGTACTCCGTTTTCCTCCTAAATCAGTCCTGAGTCTGGAGAAACTCAGCTCAATGCACGAACTCCGTTGCATCGGCGACGTTCCTAAAATACTTGGGTAAATTTTTAACTCGAAATTTTGCCCGGGCAGCGCCGTTAGGCTACATTTTTTCGATTTCCAACTGCCAAGGGGTGTTTTACGTGCGCAACAATACACACGGGCGTCTGATCTCACTACCCAGAAACCAGGGGAAATTTTATTACTGGAAGTCCAGGTGGATTCTTTAAATAAATCCCGGTCCTCACCGGGGCCTGAACCCGGGACCTCCAGCACTCGAGGCGGACACCATACCTCGAGACCACTCAGCCCTCAGATTAAGAGAATATTTGAGAATATTAAATAATGTATACTGGGACCAAGTAGCAGCAATTACAATGGGAAATAAAGAGAGTAGTTACGAACAGATAATGCTAGGAGTATGACAGGGGTGTGTCTTGTCACCCGATCTCTTCTCCCTATATAGCGAAGTGTAACGAACGTGGTTTACACCCGACTGGAGTTGAATGGCCTGGCTGAAGATCTGATTAGACTAGAAAGAGTAATTGGGTCAGAAAAGCAATTTGCAGATGTGAGGTCAGGAGGGTAAATCACAACCGGCGACAAACTAGGGTAACCCTTGCTAAGTGTTGGGTAAAGAGACGTACGCATCACATAAATTGACCCCAAATGGGACAAACCCCTAAACAGGTAATTAAGATATATCACAGTGGATGTCATTCAAACTCAGGTATGCATCGAAATCAGTTCAGTAATGTGAGATACGTATTCGTGACAGGAAAACCTAGAAAAAAGGAAAACTCTAACTGTAATTTTCATGGGAACTGATACGTGTGATCACGGGGTTAAAGGGCCCTCCCTGGGAGGACTTGCAAGAATGAATAAATACGCAAGTCTAGAAAAGGAGGGGGAGTTGAGTTGCGAGCCAGACAGTGGAGGTCTGAGCTCGGAGTATTGAGTCTTGGGCTGAGGTGTGTGAGACACCAGCCAAGCTTGTGAGAATATAGTGGAGTTGTGAGACAGACATTGAATTCTGACCTAGTAGGGTTGAGTTTGAGTTAAGTCAGGGGACTTAACGGCTTGTCGAGTAGAGTCAGCCTTAGGCTGAATAGATAACTGCTGCCAAACACTATCAGTAATTACGTGTGTACATGTATTCATAATGAGACTGTGCCTGGAAATTTTATCATGTGTGTTTCATCATATACCTGTGTCATTAATAAAGAATGTGCGCGAAACAGTGTGTTTTTCCAGTTGCTATAGCTGTGCAGAAATAAACCTACAGAGTATTCACACAGATATACCATTAGAAGATGCTTTGAAAAACTGTAAAAAATCAGAAATAAATATCATTATGGGTGA
Organism: Cepaea nemoralis; assembly: GCA_014155875.1. Lineage (NCBI taxonomy): Eukaryota > Metazoa > Mollusca > Gastropoda > Stylommatophora > Helicidae > Cepaea > Cepaea nemoralis. Next base: position 10,680 of record JACEFZ010008001.1, on the reverse strand, counting down.
TTTGAACGCAAACATAGGTGACACATGCCTGTGTTCACTATCAGTAAGGTGAGTGACCTGGGTAGCAATGATACACATAAACAAGTTCACGGGGTAAAATTGGGCCAGTTAATAAGTCCCCGGAGGGGGCAAAAGAGAGGACAGTGATGGAATGGGCAGTTGATGAGAAGTCAGCTGGCTAGTGTAAATATGGGCCAGACAGTTTGAGCTGTGGGGTAGTGTGTGTGTGGAGCCTAGGGAGGGCTGCAAGAAGTGTTAAAAAGAGAGTAAAAACATTGACGGGGGACAGTTGAGTGTTGAGACCAGACGAGTGTAGGTCGGTGGTCTGAAAAGTGAATCATAGGGGAGTTAGTGATAGAACTCTGCCCTATGGGTTTTCAGTGACAGGAAGTCTGAGACTAGGGATTAAAGACAGAGCCCGGCTATCAGCAGAAATGGTGAATTGAAGCCTAGCCATTGAGAGGGTCGGATAGGTAGTGGAGGCTTAGATCCAGTGTGTAATGGATCGGGTGAATTCGGGCCGGGAAGAGTGGCTAGTAAAACTGTCGTAGTGGATGAGATTAAGTAGGCCTTGAGGGGCAGTCTTCTTTGAGTTTTAGATTGTGATGAAGAGATATTCTGGAAATACTGTTCCTGGATGTATATATTACGTGTGTCCGTGTTCATTCGTCATTAAAGGAATTGATGTGCGCAAATTAACTCTTGTTCACTGACTGGTGGTTGTGTTATGCAATGGGGACTTGTGGTGTGAGATAGGTGGCAAGCTCAGCTTCCACTCTGCAGTGAGGTAGTAGAAGCATTAGAACCTAGACAACGACAAATCTCATTCTGGTACAAAAGAGTTTGTGTCAAGATAGATATTATCTGGGAAGCTACGTCCGGTCAAGAAACCCATTGCAATATAGACATTGGTGTCATTCTGTTTATATGTGGATTCGTCGCTTAGAGAGGATACTAAGATCAGAGATATTAGTCTGGCGTAAAATCACATCTAGAATTTATCACACCGAGCCAGCACTGTTTCCAGCTGACGGACCCTTTCAAAGTGTAGGAGAATTAACGCAAAATTCACAGTTGCCCAGGTTATTGTATAAAGACAGGGTCTGCGACCAGCTACTAGACAAAACGGCGGCACAGAAAAGTCGCGTGGACAAAAAGTTGGAGATATTTACGACAGGAGTGGGTCAGTCCTGAGTGCAGTATGTGTGTGTGTGACGAAGACAGGATTACAAACCAAAGATAGCAGACAGTTTACGAAAAGGTCACCACTGGTAGATGGCACATCAAAAATAGTCACCGTAGCGAAGTCCTGTGCGTGTTGAAGACAGTTCGTGTGTCTGGTGAGGACAACGCACGGTGTGGTCGCAGGTCGACAGGTCAAGAGTTTCGGCGCAGGTAAAAGGATGGGTGGGGCGCATCGGCCAAGAATACTGGTGGAATACACAGTATAAAAAAAAAGACAGCAGTCACTGGAAGGGGGGAATCGTGGTTTTAGACAGCAGCCTGATTCGGTGCGTGTTAATTTTTCCCAAAGCATTGGGGCCTCATCAATGACCAGCTGGGTGAGGACGGTGGAAACTGTGGGCTCCACGGACAAATGGGGTTGTATTAAAATGATGTACTAGACGGAGGTGACCTTAGGAGTCAAGTCTGTTGTACTGAGAAAATTTCCATTCATTAGCATTGAAACCTGGTGGCTTACCGTGGAATTTTCCATTACTATTTATATTATATATATATATATATATATATATATATATATATATATATATATATATATATATATATATATATATATATATATATATATATATATATATATATATATATATATATATATATATATATATATATATATATATATATAGTATATTACCATTTATATTTCCATTACTTTGAGAAGGAATACCAGTTGTTGTGCATTCAGACACAATGGAAGATTACTGAGGGATTTTCCACTAGTTGTTTTGCACTGAAACCAGGGTTTATGTTTCGGCGTTGTTGAATCGTTCTGTTGTCGTCATCGTGTCACTGAGCAAACATTTTACAATAGACAATCAGGTGCAGTCATCACAATAGTGGTCGCATTTCTTTGCCACAAAGGACTTACTATACAGATTTAAAGCGCTGGAAATTGATTGCCATTTTTATCTGGTTAACCTTGGCGGTAAACGTGAATCCATAACACACATTATACAATCAGGGGCCAGCTCCGCAAGCAGGGTACAAAAACGTTTCGGACTGTGTCGAGACAGGACGTTTGGACAATTACTATCACCTTCAACTTTTCCGACAGTTGGGACGTCGTAGTCACGTTAAAACACTAAACAACAGACATTTCCAGGCTATTATTGGAAACTATTAGAAACAAATTAAGGACTTCATTGTTGTCGGCCACCTGTTTGGACATTTTGTTTGCTCTCATCGTCTTATATATTGTTTTCGGGTGTTACGCAATTATTTGTAGGTGGTCCAGTATTTGTGAAGGAGTAGGATATTTTTGTGATGCTTCGCGGTATTTGTGAGGCACTAAAAAACAGGATTCTTAGGTGCACCGTATATTTTCTAGTAAGTAAATCGAAAGGTCGGATTGTTTTTTCTGCAGTGTCGCAGTGTTGGTCTTGGATTAATATACCGTGTCCTGTTGTGTCTAACGTCAGATCTGTGTACATTATTGATGTTATACTCCCTTTTTTTCCATTATATTTACATATGATATTTGGTTTTTCGGATATATGTTATTATTGTGATCCTTCGTGATATCTACTGTCTAGTGGTCTTTGTAAGTTTATATATATATATATATATATATATATATATATATATATATATATATATATATATATATATATATATATATATATATATATATATATATTACGCGCACAGTATTGTATTACATGGGCATGTCGATGTTAGTGGGTTTTATTTCTATGTAATCATCCGTCTGCGTTTCACGAGCCTATGCGTCTAACGTCTAATAGGTGTCAATTAGTGTGCATCATTCATTTGTGTATATATATGTATGTTTAACAATATTTCCAGAAACCTTATGCAACTATTTGTTATATATTCGAGGGAGTATAAGTAATACTCCCCTCACTACTAAGTTTCTTATTGAGTCACTGGGTGAGTACAGAGTGATACATTAGTACTACGAATTTATGTACAGAGTGAGCGGTAGTGTACTTAGTAAAGGTGCACAAAGACAAGTAACAGGGTCTTTATATTATAGTTGACTGACGGACAGCTAAGTTTCCACAATTACAAAGATGCCTACTTTAATAAATACATAGAAGCAGGTGAACGAATAGGCCTAAAGGTCAAAGAGATACTGGAGTTTTCAGAAACAAAATTGAAAGAATTTCATCACTGGGAAAGAGAGGAGAAGCACAACGAACGCGAGGCAACACGCCTACAGGAAGAAAAGTTAGCTGAAGCTAAGCGGCTACAGGAAGAGAAAGAGACATTGGTAAATTTAATGCAACTAGAACTTGAAACGTTAAACAAACAAATGCAGTGGAAATTGAGAAAGAGAAGATTAAGATGGAAACTGAAATTGCACTAAAAAAATTAGAACTATCATCTAAGGGTCAAAGTGAGGAAGGCAGAAGACCTTCGCAGTCGTCACAATGATTTAAATTGCCCGATTTTACGGACCGTGACAACCATGAAGCTTATCTTGACAGATTTCAAGCGTCTGTGAAAGCTTTAGGCATTCCAGAAGGAGAATATGCTATGACGCTTAGTGAGTATCTCAAGGGAATATCCTTGGATACCATGTTTAACTTACCTTTGAAAGAAAGAAATAATTATACTATTCTGCGTCAACGTTTGCTTACAAAGTTCAAACTAACTAAGCATGGATACACAACAAAGTTCAGACAATTAGTGCCAGAGACAAATCAGGATTTTACAGATTTTGTCAATACAGTGAAGAACACATTTAATAAATGGATGGAGCTTGCAGAAGTTGGGAAAGATTTTAATCGATTAGTGGATTTGATGCTCAGAGACAAGGTATTATCGTCATGCCATACAAACTTAGTGGCTTTCTTAGATGAACGCAAACCAAAGGACATAGACACAATGTCCCAGTTATGGCAAAACTACATGACTGCACATCAAAACAGTTCTATTGGTAGACAAATTGATGAGGAAATAGTCTGTGCAGCGTATACTAAACAGGATCAGAATCCTGGGATCAGACCAAGATCGAGAAGTGTAGACATAACACATAGATATGAACAACAAGGACCTCAAGACAATGCTATTTGAAACAACAATTTTGGCAGATCAGGAAGGTACCCATACCACACGGGAAATTTTAAGAGACGTACGAATTGTTATGTCGGATGTTGGAATTGTGGGAGTTGGAGACATAAAGCAGCACAGTGTGACGTACAACAATCCAGTAGGCCAATGAATAACAGGAAAAAGGAGATCATTTGTTTCAAATGTGGAAAAAAGAACCATTTCAGTTACCAATGTACGATGGGAGAAACTGAGCACTCAAATGAAAAGCAAGTGATTGAGACAATCAATAGTGAGAGTTGTAGTTGATGCAAACCTCTTTTTGATACAGACGGTGAGCCTGTCCTAATGTGCGGTCACACAGTTCAATCAGGATCAGCAGTGCATGCAGGAGGAAGTCGGAAGCTGCACCATGGATTTGTCAATGATAGTCCAGCGTTAACCCTCAAGGATTCCGGTTGTACGTCCATCGGGGTTAGAAAAAGTCTAGTACATCCCTCGGATTACACAGGGAAAAAGATTAGATGTATAACATTTAATGGTACAGTAGAATTTTATCCATTGGCCATGATCACAGTGACAACACCATATATCTAGACTCACCAGTGGCAGATCTAATCATCGGAAATGTGTCATGAGGTAAAGAATGTACAGAAGAAGAAATCGAGAACTGGTATCATAAATATGAGGTGAGAAGTAACGCGGTAGTTACTAAAAGACAAAGAAGATTAGATACGATAGCTGAGGAAGAGATGACAAGCGAAGTAGACACAGCGACTGAGGACAAGGATATTACAGCTGAGCAGGTGAGAATGGATCTCAAATATAGCGTTAGGGAATCCCAAAGACAAGATATTACTGTGGATAATTATGTCCGAGGGTGTAGTAAAGTAGAACATTGGCAATCAAAGAAGGATATATGGTGCTTCAAAATGAAGAAAAATAGTCTCACTCGCAGTTTTTCGGATGATAAAAACTATACGTAGGCAAGGGGTAGTACCCTTAGCACATAGAGACCGATATACAAGAACAGCTCAGGATATTGCATGTGTAGGGCACAAAGGAATAAGGCATACACAGCAGAGAGCAGGGTGCCAGTTACATTGGGCAGGAGTTAATCAAAAGGTCAAACTAAACAGAGAATCCTGTGTATGTGCAAGATATAGATAGAAAAGTTAAGGCAGTTCAAAAGAGTGCTAACGACATCACTGACCCAGGTTTAGGATAGCAGATAGGTGTTTTAAATATAGAGGGACCATGAGTGATGGGTACACGAAGGGTAGACGCATCATCGACAGGAATCGGCGGATGTTTGATGCAAGAAAAGAACCACCCGATAGAGGATCGATACACAAGTAGTTTGGGGTATTCTTGAAGATATTAATAGACATGCGGGTACACGAATATAATGTTTTCTGGGATATGTTGATTATTATGCGAGGTATTAGCTAACGCAATGGTACACAAAATGGAAAGTTGGTTGTATTGATGTGTGGGTAATATGGGAGTGTACTATGACTACTGGAGGTATTATTTAGTGTGGTAGCTGGAGTGAGGTGGAGTCATACTTACAGCTACCCAGGCAATGCGTCTCGGTCACATATTTGATAAGTATTAGTCTCCCATAATTTGAAAACGATGTTGTTTTTTTTGAGGACGGGGTAGTGACACGTGCCTGGGTTCACTATCAGTAAAATGAGTGACCTGGGTAGCAATGATACACATAAACAAGTTCACGAGGTAAAGTGAGGCCGGGTAATAAGTCCCCTGAGGGGGAAAACTAGAGGGCAGTGGTGGAAGGGGCAGTTGAGGAGAAGTCAGCTGGCTAGTGTAATTAGGGGGCAGAGACAGTTTGAGCTGTGGGGTAGTGTGTGTGGAGCCTAGGGAGGGCTGCAAGAAGGGTTAAAAAGAGAGTAAAAAACAGTGACGGGGGACAGTTGAGTGTTGGGACCAGACGAGTGTAGGTCGGTGGTCTGAAAAGTGAATCAAAGGGAGTTAGTGATAGAACTCTGCCCTATGGGTTTTCAGTGACAGGAAGTCTGAGACTAGGGATTAAAGACTGCGCCCGGTTATCAGCAGACATAGTGAATTGAAGCCTAGCCCGTGAGAGGGGCGGATATTTAGCGGAGGCTTAGATCGAGTGTGTGATGGATCGAGTGAATTCGGGCCGGGAAGAGCGGCTAGTAAAACTGTCTTAGTGGATGACATTAAGTAGGCCTTGAGAGGCAGTGTTCTTTGAGTTTTAGATTGTGATGAAGAGATATTCTTGAAATACTGTTCCTGGGTGTATATATTACGTGTGTCCGTGTTCATTCGTCATTAAAGGAATTGACGTGCGCAAATTAACTCTTGTTCACTGACTGGTGGATGTGTGATGCAGTGGGGACTTGTGGTGTGAGATAGGTGGCAAGCTCAGCTTCCACTCTGCAGTGAGATAGTAGAAGCATTAGAACCTAGACAACGACAAATCTCATTCTGGTACAAAAGAGTATGTGTCAATAGGAAAGCAAGGCGATGGATACAGTGTAGGCAACCATGGTTTGGGAGAGAGAAATGAAAGAGGATACAGACTTGTAGAATGGGCAAAAGAAACAAGAAATTGTTGAAGGAAACACCTTGTTTAAACAGCATCCTAGAAGATTATGGACATGGAGGAGTCCAGACAGCAGCATTAAAAACCAGATAGATTACATCCTGATTAGCAAAACGTTTCGAAATGCGTTAACAGTCGTAAAAACAGTTCCAAATGCAGACTGTTACAGTGATCACAGATTAATTACAGGCACATTGAGGGATAAGTAAAAGAAAGTCATGTATTCAGCAGGAAACCCTAAATAAGACTTGTGCAAATTGAAAGCTGACAAAGAAATACAAGATAATTTTAACATAGAAGTAAAGAACAAATTTGATTTATTGTCTGATCTAGAGACCCTATTTCAAGATGTAGATGATCAAAGGGAAATGCTGAAGAATTCAATCAGTTGTGCAGCAGAAAAAACTATTCCAAAAGTAAAGAAAGTGGGCCGTAAGACATGGATGGCAAAAGAAATTTTACAACTAATGAAAACAAGAAGACAGAACAAAAATAATCCTGCCAAATATGAAGAAATTCACAGAAAAGTCAGAACCTTAGGTAAGGAGGCAAAAGAAACATGGCTTGAGAAAAATTGGAGAGAAATTGAAAAACAACACAACAGTAAAAATGCGAAACTAATGCACACAAGAATTCAGGAGCTTACTAATCAAAGAACATGTACAACACCAGGCTGCCTAAAGACAAAAGATGGAAGTGTCATAATAGAAAAGATCAGATCTTACATGTATGGTCAGATTACGTGAAAACCCATTATGACGATAACAGAGACGAAAAGTATGATGTTCAAAATAATAATGAAGGACCAGCAATTTTGAAGATGGAGGTTCAGAATGCTCTTAACCATATGAAATATGGTAAGACCCCCGGTTCAGACAGCATCACAACAGAAATGATTAATGCTTTAGAATAATATGGAATAGATAAATTTACCAGTCTGCTTGATACAATATATGATACTGGAAATATACCTCATGATGTATGTAATTCTGTATTTATTGCAATCCCAAAGAAACCAGGAGCCTTGGAATGTGATCAACATCGAACAATTAGTATAATGAGTCACATCACGAAGATTTTGCTAAGAATTATCATGCAAAGAGTTAGGAGGAAAATACAACCTGAAATAGGAGCAGAACAATGTGGGTTTGTAGAAGGCAAGGGTACAGTAAATGTTGTGTATATACTGAGAACCGAAATCGAACGTTCTGTAGAAGTAAACAAAGATCTACACCTTTGCTTTATTGACTACACAAAGGCTTTCGATAAGTGAGACATGTTAACATGATAAGGATGCTTGAAGTCAACATGATATGGATGCTTGAAGATCTACAAATTGATGGAAAAGACCTTAGACTTGTAAAAAACATATATTGGAAAGAACAAGCTGCCATAAGAGTTGATAATGAAGTAAGCCAATATCAGCCTATTGAGAGAGGTGTGAGACAGGGATGTGTAATGTCTCTAGATCTGTTTTCCCTGTACAGTGAAAGTATTTTCAGAAATATTGAAGATATGGAAGGAATCAACATTGGGGGACAATGCATCAATAACATTAGATATGCAGATGATAAAGTCTTGATTGCAGACAATGAACAGGACCTGCAAAACTTAGTAGATGCGTTTGTTACACACAGTGAACAACTAGGGTTAGAATTAAATTGTAAAAAGACACAGATTATGGTCGTCACTAGGAAGAACGAAATACCACAATGTAAGATACAAGTAAATGGGAATATTCTTCAACGAGTGAATAGGTACAATTATCTCGGAACAGTAATAACATCTGATGGGAGATGCCTTGAAGAGATTAGAACAAGAATCGCCATGGCAAAAGTAGCCTTTAGCAAGATGACAAACATACTGACCAATAAAATGATGTCAACTGAAACGAGAAAAAGAGTGCTGAGATGCTACATACTTTTATATGGATGTGAAGCTTGGACAATGAGCAGTCAGGCTGAAAAACATCTGATGGCTGCAGAAATGTGGTTTCTGAGGAAAATGCAAAGAATACCATGGACAGCCAGAAAGACAAATGAACAAGTCCTTCAAGAAACAAGTGAAGATGATAAACTGATTGGAGACCATTAGACGTAGACAGTCACAATTTTGTGGGCATGTTATGAGAAGAAATGATTTGGAAAACTTGGTGACAACTGGCAAGATCGAAGGGAACAGACCAAGGGGAAGACCGAGAAGTAAATACCTGGATGGCTTGGCCATGTGGCATTTTCGAGACAGAAACACGGAGCTGATCCACGACTGGTGATCAAGTGAGATGGCAGAACATTACCGCCCACGCTTACCGGCATGGCACATGATGGATGAATCGATACCACTAGAAAACCACAGCCTCTTCTATCTGTCAATGTATTATAATCAACCTTGTGACACGAAGTAATAATGAGAGAGATCAAAGAGAAGCCAGGAATACTAATCGGAGGATATAATATAAACAATATACGCTATGCAGATGACACAGTATTGGTGGCGGATATGCAGTAGACCTAAAACAATTGTTTGACATTGCAGTAAAAGAGAATGCACAGAAAAGACTCTCCTTGAATATCAAGAAAACAGTAACAATGGTGACATCAAAGAATATGGGGACACCAAAATGTGACATAGAAATAGGAGGGGAAACTCTCAACCAAGTGGATAATTTTAAATACCTAGGGGAACTTATAACATCAGATGGAAGATTTACGACAGAGATTAAGAGCAGAATAGGCAGGCAAAAGCCGCATTTCAGAAAATGAAGACTATCATTGAATGTAAGAAAGAGAGTGCTAAAATGCTATAAAGACCAGTTGTGCTGTATGGCAGCGAATCTTGGAATGTAAATGAACAAATTAAGAAGAATTTAGAAGCAACAGAGATGTGGTTTTTAAGACGAATGTGGCGAATTCATGTGACTGCCAGAGTAACTAACAACGATTGCCTGAAAGATGCTAATGAAACTAGAACACTATATACAACAATAAGAAGAGACAAACAGCTTTCTTTGGTCATGTGATGAGAAGAGAGGCATTGGAGAACATCGTGACAACTGGAAAGATCGAGGGGAAAAGAGGCAGAGACAGACCAAGAAACATGATACTAAACGGATTGAGACGGTGGCAAGGAGGAATATCATCAGCAGAGTTGATCCAGAACACCAAAGACCGAGATCTGTGGAGAGCCATGAACGCCTACGCCAGCCTGCAGGGCACTTGATGATGATGACACACATATTTTCACACATTTTGTAAGCACAAATGTGCACAGATTAATCAAAATGTCACTGCCATCAAATTCACACTCACGCTTCATACTATACATGTTCAAACTCATTCTTTCACATATAGTTTTATATTCCTTATGTGTACCACTGACCTCAATCAATCATTCTTAGTATTATTGTTATCATTTATGTTTTACCATCTTTAGTTTAACTTATTTATTTCCATTACAAAAATGTACTATTATGATCGCCAAGAACCAGTATTTTACAACAGAGAGATATTTAGGCTTGTAGATCCTTTATTTATATATTTACAATACCCGTCAATGGGGAGAATGAATCAGAACATTTCCCCTCCTTGTCAACGTGAATTGGGAAATATTTCAAGTCAAGGACAAAGGTTCATTCAGCTCCCCGGCACAAAGGGAGGCTGTACCTCGTAGCAGAGAAGAGCTGGATATTATATATATATATAATATGTACACGCACACGCACACACACACACACACACACACACACACACACACCAGTGGTACCTCGGTTACGAAATGCACAGGTCACGAACATTCGGGTTTCAACAACAACTTCGAAAATTTTATGACTCGGG
>JACEFZ010008000.1:0-44325 GCA_014155875.1 Cepaea nemoralis | reverse complement strand
ATTGTTGTATATAATGTTCTAGTTTCATTAGCCTGTTTCAGGCAGTCGTCGTTAGTTACTCTGGCAGTCCAAGGAATTCTCAACATTCGTCTCGGGAACCACATCTCTGTTGCTTCTAATTTCTTCTTAATTTGTTCATTTACATTCCAAGATTCACTGCCATACAGCAAAACTGGTTCTACATAGCATTTCAGCACTTACTTTCTTACACTCAGTGATAGTGACTTATTGCACAAGATACTCTTCATTTTCTGAAATGCGCTTTTGCCTGCACTACTCTGCTCTTAATCTCTGTTGTACATCTTCCATTTGATGTTATAAATGTCCCTAGGTATCTAACATTATCCACTTGTTTAAGAATTGTTCCTTCCATTTCTATGTCGCATTTTGGTATCACCATTTCCTTTGATATCACCATTCTTACTCTTTTCTTACTCTTTTCTTACTCTTTTCTTGATATTCAATGAGAGTCCTTTCCTTGCACTCTCCGTTACTACAGTGTCCAACAATTGTTGTAAGTCTGTTGATTTATCTGCCACCAATACTGTGTCATGTGCATAGCGTATATTATTTATATTATAACCTCCAACTAGTATTCCTGGCATCTCTTTGATCTCTCTCATTATTACTTCGCTATATAGGGAGAAAAAATACTAAATTACAAAGATTACACCCAAAATATAACAGAGAAAAACTACAAGACATTACAGTCAAAGAGAAATTTACAGATGAAATAAAATGTAAACTTGAAACTTTGCAAAACCCTTTGGAGGAAAGCGTTGACCAAACTTGGTTGAACATCAAGAATACAATTCAATCAACCGCAGAATGTCTCGGTGTGTTAACCACACATAGAAAGAACAGATGGTTCAATCAAAAATGTGAAGAAGCAGTCATTAGGAAGAAGAATGCCAGACATGTATGGTTAAATGACATCAATAACATCCAAAAGGAAGAGCATTATAGAAATGAATGTAAAGAGGCTACAAAAATAGTCAGACAGCAGAAGCGAGAATATATGAGTAATATAATCAAAGATATGGAAACTAATCACCAGAAAAATGAATCCAGAAAATTTTTTACAGAACTGAAGTCAATGAAACGAGGGCACCAACAAAACACACATGGTTTAAAAGACAATAATGGGAATATGATAAATACCAATGAGGAAATGTGCAACACATGGAAAGAATATTTTATTGAATCACTAAATTGTGAAGCTCCAAGTAACATTTTCCCACAGGAAGAGGTTCTAACATGCGAACCACAAACTGAAGAACCTACATTTGAAGAAATCCTATATGTAATCACACGACTTAAAAAAAATAAGGCAACTGGGACTGATGGAATTGCTGCTGAATTTATAAAGGCAGGTGGCCATGCATTACATCTAAAGCTATACGAACTAATAATAAAAATCTGGAGGACAGAAGAATTACCCCATGACTGGAAAGAGTCATTATTGATACCTATCTTTAAGAAAGGAGACAAGTTCCAATGTGGAAATTATAGAGGAATATCACTACTGTCCACAAGCTATAAGATACTATCCGCAGTATTACTAAATAGACTAAAACAATATTCAGAAGACATATTAGGTGACTACCAGGCGGGTTTTAGACAAAACAGATCAACAATAGATCAAATATGTATTTTACGACAAATAGCTGAGAAACATTGGGATTATAAAAGAGATCTCCATAACATTTTTGTGGATTTTAAAAAAGCTTATGATAGTGTCCATAGGAATAGTCTATGGAATGCTATGCAGGAATTTGGAATACCAAGGAAGTTAATCAACATGACCAGACTATGCATGTAAGATACTTATAATATAGTAACATATAAAGGCAGGAAATCAGACCCCTTCCAAATAACATCTGGCTTGAAACAGGGTGATGCACTATCGCCGCTACACTTCAATCTGGCTCTAGAGAAAGTTGTAAGGAAAGTAAAGGAGGAATGTGATATTGGAGGAACATCCAAGCTGCTTGGTTATGCAGATGATATAGATATTATAGGGCAAAGTGAACAAAAGACATTGGACATATTGACTCACTTAAAGGAAAAAGCCCAACAGATGGGGCTGGTTATCAACCAAGATAAGACAGAATATATGGTAATTTCAAGAGACGGAATGGCTAAAAACTCTGGCCACATACAAATAGATAATATGACCATTAAAAGAACGGAAACATACAAATACCTGGGTACAATCTTCATCTGCTCCAACATCATAAGGGAAGAAATACAAACTAGAATCAACTCTGGAAATAAGATATACTATGCACTACAACATCTACTAAAATCAAAGGCGCTATCTCGTAACACCAAAATCACAATAAACAAATCACTGATCAGACCAGTTGTGCTGTATGGCTCTGAAACCTGGAGTACAACGAAAGGAGACGAAGTCTTGTTACAAACCTTTGAGAACAAAATTTTAAGACGCATCTTTGGACCCATTAGGGATACACAAAGTGGAGAGTAGAAAAGAAGAAGTAACAAAGACATTTATGATTTGTTTAAGTCCCCGCTAATCACTGGTATCATGAAGACTACAATGGCTGGGGCATATAGAAAGAATGGAAGATAATAGGGAAACAAAACTCGCTTACACTCAGGAAATAAATGACCGTAGACCCAGAGGTAGACCAAGAAGGCGGTGGAGAGATAATACATGTACAGACCTACAAGCACTTGGAATCAACGACTGGCAAGAGAAGGTCCACCAGAGAGACGAATGGAGACAGATTGTATTTGCAGCAAAGAACCTCAATGGCTCGGAACGCTGAAGAAGAAGAAGAATATAGGGAGAAGAGATCTGGTGACAAGACACATCCCTGTCGTACTCCTAGCTTTATGTGTTCGTCACTACCCTCTTTATTTCCAATTTTAATTGCTGCTACTTGGTTCCAGTAAATATTCTTTATTATTCTTAAATCTTTCCCATCAATGTTGATATCTTCCAACATTTTAATCAGCTCATCGTGTTTTACTTAATCAAATGCCGTAGTATAATCTATGAAGCATAAATATACGTCTTTCTGTTTCTCTATTGACCTTTCTATTAGTGTCCGTAATGTATATATTGCATTGTTTGTGCCCTTTCCCTCCACAAATCCATACTGTTCTTCACTAATTTCCATTTTTATATTCTTTTTGGTTCTTCTCATTATGATTCTGAGTAGAAGTTTAGTGATATGGTTTATGAAGTTAATTGTGCGAACATCTTCACTTGCAATTGCTCCTGGTCTTTTTGGTATAGCTATACATACAGATTTCAGTATATCACTGGGTAGATATCCACTGCTGTAAACATCATTTAACATTTTGGTTAATATATCTACTCCAAATTCTCCTAATACTTCTAATTCTTCTATTGTGATTTTATCTGGTCCAGCTGTTTTTCCTTTCTTCATATATTTCATAGCGTCAGCCACTTCTTCTTTTAGAATAGGTGGACCTTCTAAGTTGCTTTCTTCTGTTAATTCTTCCCTTTCCCCATCATATAATTCTTTTATATACTCAATCCACCTCTTCAATATATCATCTTCCTCCAATAATATCTTTCCTGTTTTTGATTTCAAATACCCTGTATTTATTCTTATTTTTTTTCCCGTGAGCTCATTGATTTGTCTGTGCATATTTTGTGTATCTTTAATGGCATTTAATTCATTTTTTTTTTTTTTGCACTGCTCATTTAACCAACTTTATTTTGCCTTCCAACATTTATCTTTTATTTCTTTATTTATCTTTTATTTCTTTATTTATCTTAGCGTATTCTTGTTTGTCAGTTTTACTCTGTTTTCTTTTGTCCATCAGCATTAAGATTTCTTCATTCATCCATTTTTTCTTAGCTATTTGACTTCTCTCCGGTAATATTTCTTTGCTAGTTTGATGAATGGAGTCCCTTAACATTTCCCATTGTTAATGTGTACTCTGTATTTTAGCTATTGCATTGCACCTATTTTTCACAGTCACTATGTATTGTTCTTGAATTTCTTTATCTACTTTCAGAACCTCTTTATTAAGTCTCATGTTCCCAACCATGTCTTTTCCTCTCTTTAATCTTACTTTTATTTGTCCACATAGTGGTACATGATCACTATTACAGTCGGAGCCAGGCAATGACTAATGACGGCAATTGCAGATAGATAAAGTGAAATATGACAACAATTGCGGAAGGACAAATTTCTGTTGCAAAAGTACACACAAAATATGACTACCATTGCAGAAGGACATACACCATTTATTGATAGAATGACAAACAGAAATATGATTCCAATTGCAGAAGGAAAAACATACATATGACTACCATTTGCAGACTACCATTTGCAGAGGGACAAACAGAACGAACGAACAAACAATCTTTATTTTCAAACGTTTACGAATTGGGCACGCAGGCCCGTCTGACATTCTGCCCTTCTTCTCTATTTCCTCTCATACATGCTTTCATTCAACATCACTCATGAAGCTAATCTTAGACAACAAAAGAACAATAAGCATTAAAACGCATGAAAAATAATCAATAATACATGACTCACCGAGGCAATGTTTAACAAGGGCATTATAAATACCCAAGGAAGGTGTAACGTGCCATACATATGGGAATGTTTATTGACTAGTTGTTATTTGAGATAATTTACCATTATTATTACTGTTTTTATTGTTTGGTTGTTTTTTATTTATGGGGATAAGTAGTCTATACTGAGATAGTGTTCAAAAAGGTTGCAAATGTATGTATAATGATTGGTGGGATCCTTGATTTATTGTGGAAGATTGTTCCACAACTTACTGGCAGAGTATGCTAAGCTTGTTTCATATAAGTGAATCCTAGGTTTAGGGATATGAAGTATATTTAGACGTATGCTATGTCTTGCGTTATAATCAATCGAATTCAATGAAACACTGTACTTAGCCTTTGTCGACCAAGAAAAGGCATTCGATAGAGTAGATAGAAACAAATTGTGGGAAACCCTTAAACAATATGGAGTGAGTACACATCTAACAAACCTATGTTGAAGTTTATACAACAACAGTGAATGCATAGTGAGAGCAACTGGAGGACACTCAGACCCCTTCACCATAAGATCTAGAGTACGACAAGGTTGTGTCCTGTCCCCTCTCTTGTTCATAACATATATAGACAGTATATGTAAAGAAACCAAACAAGCAGAGATAGCAAGAATACCACATGACGAGAACACAGAAGAAGAATCATCTGCAAATCTAACCATTAGAGAACTCCTGTTTGCGGACGACCAAGCACTAATAGCAAAATCAGAAGCTGAATTACAAGACCACATGAATAGTCTCAACGAAATGTGTAGGGAACATAACATGAAAATTAGCACAAGCAAAACAGAGGTAATGACTATACATAAAGAAGAACAAACAACAACAATTCACCTAAACGAACATCCCTTGAAACAAGTGAAGAGCTTCAAGTACTTAGGAAGTATAATATCATCAAATGGCAGATCAGAAGACGAGATCGAAAATAGGTGCAATAAGGCAAATCAACTCATTGGACAAATGGCACTAATACTAAAGAACAAACATGTATCAGTAACTACTAAGAAAGCACTTTACAACACAATCTTCCTACCAACTCTATGCTACCAATGCCAAACCTGGACAATGACAGAAAAAGAGGAAAGAAAAATCACTACAGAAATGAGGTTCCTTAGAAGAATATTCAACGTATCAAGAAGAGATAAGATCAGAAATGAAGAAATCAGGACTAAAGTGGGGGTTAATACAGCACTAGATTTTATTAGAAGGCAGCAAATCAAATGGTTTGGCCATGCAAGTAGGTTACCAGTCAACAGCATACCACAACAAGCAATGATGTACAGACCAGATGGAAAAAGAGGAAGAGGCCGACCACGTAAACGTTGGACGGAGGGAATAACAGAATCCATGGGAATGTCGATATACGAAGCCCATAACCGGGCACTCTCACGAAGTTTGTACTTCACCTCGACACCGCAAGGTACAAGAGGAACATGATGAGATGAGATTCAGAATGGCAAAAAATGTATGACTACTAATGCTAATTGACAAACAGATATATGACTACCATTGCAAAAGTCCAAACGGAAATATGACTACCATTGTAGAAGAACAAACAGAAATATGATTACCATTGTAGAATGATAAACAAAAATATTTGTACCGTTTCGGAATGACACACAGAAATATGACTACCTTTGCATACGAACAAACAGAATTATGAATTATTGTAGAATAACCAACCCTATGCTACCAATCTCAAACCTGGACTTTATCCAAATTACACCTTCGCAAAATCAACACCTGCGAAATGAGATGCCTGAGGAGAGCTGCCAACTTAACAATCCGAGACCGAGTAAGAAATGCTACTATCAGACAGACTGTGGGATCAACACCTTGTGCCACATTTATTGACAGACAGAAGATCAAGTGGTTTGGCCATGTCATTAGAATGCAACATCAACAACTACCATCACTGGCCTTACATCAAAGATCATCTGCGACGAGACCACGAGGACGTCCAAGAAGAAAATGGATTGACGACATCAGAGACATTGTACAACCTCACGGAATGACACTATCCAGTGCCGTCCACCGGGCGCTGGAACGCAAATTATTCCTCCCCACGGCGCTTGACGGCAGAAGTGGAAGATGATGATGATGATGATGACAATCAGAAATATGACTACCATTTCAGATGGACAAACAGAAAAATGATTGCCATTGCAGAATGACAAACAAATATATTATTAGCATTGCAGAAAGACAAAAAGAAATATGACCGCCATTGCAGAAGGACACACAGAAATATGATTAACATTGCAGATTGACAAACAGAATATGACTACCATTGCAGAAGGACATACGACATTTATTGAAAGAATGGCAAACATAAATATGACTACCATTGCAGAAGGACAAACAGAAATATGACTACCATTGCAGAAGGACATACAACATTTATTGATAGAATGATAAACATAAATATGACTACCATTGCAGAGGAAAATCAGAAATATTATTATCATTGCAAAAAGACAAACATAAATATTACTTTCATTGCAGTAGGACAAACACAAACGCATTCATGTTACCATTCGTTAAATCCTGGCTTGAAGTAACTTCGGCCTGCCTGTCCTCACATGTGGTGGTCATGGCGCTAGTAGTACTGTGTTTAGGAACTCCAGAATTGTCATTTGTAGGCTTTCTTTTCATTGCAACCGTCGTGGCAGTATGTGTGTGTGACAATGTTCTACTACCAAAAGGTGATCTAGCTTTCATGACCATACGTTCCCAAACATCTTGTTTTTCTCTTCCTCTAGATTTACGAAGACATTGCGACACTTCACAATGACAGCCCACACTGCTGTAATATAACGGAGTACATCCAGAATTACACTCGGCATTACAGTTTGCTCCTGCATGGAGAAGAATCTCAACGATGTCTTTATGGCCATTTGCAGCAGCAACATGTAGAGGAGTCAATTTTGTGTCACTCTTAGCATTCATTTTTGCTTTTGCATTAACGAGCATTTCAACAATCTCGTTATGGCCCCAGGCAGCAGCATCATGTAGAGGAGTCCATTTTTTTTCCCTCTTAGCATTAATATTGGCTTTAGCATTAAGAAGTATTTCAACAATGTCTTTATGGCCATTGGCAGCAGCAGCATGTAGAGGAGTCCATTTTGTGTCACTCTCTGCATTAATATTTGCTTTAGCATTAAGAAGCATTTCAACAATCTCTTTATGGCCCCTGGCAGCAGCATCATGTAGAGGAGTCAATTTTTTGTCCCTCTCAGCATTAATATTTGCTTTAGCATTAAGAAGCATTTCAACAATCTCTTTATGGCCATTGGCAGCAGCATCATGTAGACGAGTCATTTTGCTGTCCCTCTCAGCATTAATATTTGCTTTAGCATTAAGAAGCATTTCAACAATCTCTTTATGGCCATTGCCAGCAGCATCATGTAGACGAGTCATTTTGCTGTCCCTCTCAGCATTAATATTTGCTTTCGCATTAAGAAGCATTTCAACAATCTCTTTATGTCCCCTGGCAGCAGCAACATGTAGAAGAGTCCATTTTGTTTCAGTCTTACCATTAATATGTGCTTCAGCATTAAGAAGCACCTCAACAATCTCTTTATGGCCCGTGGCAACAGCGTTATGTAGTGGAGTCAATGTTGTTTCACTCTCAGCATTAACATTTGCTCCAGCATTAAGAAGTAGTTCAACAATCTTTGTATGGCCTTTGGCAACAGCATCATGTAGAGGAATATATTTGTTGACCCTCTCAGCATTAACATTTGCTCCAGCATTAAGAAGCATTTCAACAATCTCTGTAAGTCTCCAGTCAATAGGATTATGTAGAGGAGTCAATTTGAAAGCCCTCTCAGCATTAACATTTGCTTTAGCATTAAGACGCATTTGAGCAATTTCTTTATTTTGTCTGGCAAAAGCATAACGTATAGAAGAAATCCATTTGTTTTTCCTCTCAGCATTAACATTTGCTTCAGCATTAAGACGCATTTGAACAATCGATTCAGGTCTTCTGATAACAGCAGGAGGAGCTGCAACACGCATTGGGATGGCCCTCTGAATATTTGGACGCGTTTGAACAATCTCTATATGTTCCCTGGCAACAGCATCATGTAGAGGAGTCGATTTGTTGTCTCTCACAGCATTAACATTTGCCCCAGCATTAAGAAGCATTCTAATAATCTCTTTGTGGCCTTTGGCAATAGCATCATGTAGAGGGGTCCATTTGTTGTCTCTCACAGCATTAACATTTGCTCCAGCATTAAGAAGCATTTCAACAATCTCAAAATGGCCTTTGGCAATAGCATCATGTAGAGGGGTCCATTTGTTGTCTCTCACAGTATTAACATTTGCTCCAGCATTAAGAAGCATTCTAACAATCTCTTTGTGGCCTTTGGCAATAGCATCATGTAGAGGGGTCCATTTGTTGTCTCTCACAGCATTAACATTTGCTCCAGCATTAAGAAGCATTTCAACAATCTCAATATGGCCTTTGGCAATAGCATCATGTAGAGGGGTCCATTTGTTGTCTCTCACAGCATTAACATTTGCTCCAGCATTAAGAAGCATTCTAACAATCTCTTTGTGGCCTTTGGCAATAGCATCATGTAGAGGAGTCGATTTGTTGTCTCTCTCAACATTAACATTTGCTCCAGCATTAAGAAGTAGTTCGACAATCCATTTATGTCCCTTATCAATAGCATCATGTAGAGGGGTCCATTTGTTGTCTCTCACAGCATTAACATTTGCTCCAGCATTAAGAAGCATTTCAACAATCTCAATATGGCCTTTGGCAATAGCATCATGTAGAGGGGTCCATTTGTTGTCTCTCACAGCATTAACATTTGCTCCAGCATTAAGAAGCATTCTAACAATCTCTCTGTGGCCTTTGGCAATAGCATCATGTAGAGGGGTCCATTTGTTGTCTCTCACAGCATTAACATTTGCTCCAGCATTAAGAAGCATTTCAACAATCTCAATATGGCCTTTGGCAATAGCATCATGTAGAGGGGTCCATTTGTTGACCCTCTCAGTATTAATATTTGCTTTAGCATTAAGAAGCATTTCAACAATCCCTTTATGTTCCTTATCAACAGCATCATGCAGAGGAGTCGATTTGTTGTCTCTCTCAACATTAACATTTGCTCCAGCATTAAGAAGTAGTTCGACAATCTCTTTATGGCTCCTGGCAACAGCATAATGCAGGGGAGTCCATTTGTTGGCCCTCTCAGCATTAGCATTTGCCCCAGCATTAAGAAGCACTTCAACAATCTCTTTATGTCCCTTATCAACAGCATCATGTAGAGGAGTCAATTTGTTGTTCCTCTCAGCATTAACGTTTGCTCCAGCATTAAGAAGTAGTTCAACAATCTCTTTATGTCCCTTATCAACAGCATCATGTAGAGGAGTCAATTTGTCGTCTCTCTCAGCATTAACATTTGCTTTAGCATTAAGAAGCATGCCAACAATCTCTTTATGTCCACTGGCAGCAGCATCATGTAGAGGAGTCCATTTATTGTATCTCACAGCATTAACATTTGCTTTAGCATTAAGAAGCATGCCAACAATCTCTTTATGTCCCTTATCAACAGCATCATGCAGAGGAGTCAATTTGTCGTCTTTCTCAGCATTAACATTTGCTCCAGCCTTAAGAAGTAGTTCAACAATCTCTTTATGTCCCCTGGCAGCAGCATCATGTAGAGGAGTCCATTTGTTGTCCCTCTCAGCATTAACATTTGCTTTAGCATTAAGAAGCATGCCAACAATCCCTTTATGTCCCTTATCAACAGCATCATGCAGAGGAGTCAATTTGTCGTCTCTCTTAGCATTAACATTTGCTCCAGCATTAAGAAGCAGTTCAACAATCTCTTTATGTCCCCTGGCAGCAGCATCATGTAGAGGAGTCCATTTGTTGTCCCTCTCAGCATTAACATTTGCTTTAGCATTAAGAAGCATGTCAACAATCTCTTTATGTCCCTTATCAACAGCATCATGCAGAGGAGTCAATTTATCGTCTCTCGCAGCATTAACATTTGCTCCAGCATTAAGAAGAACTTCAACAATCTCTTTATGTCCACTGGCAACAGCATCATGTAGAGGAGTCCATTTTTTGTATCTCACAGCATTAACATTTGCTCCAGCATTAAGAAATAGTTCAACAATCTCTTTATGGCTATTGGCAGCAGCAGCATGTAGGGGTGTCCGTGTTTTGTACGTCTTAGCATTAATATTTGCTCCAGCATTAAGAAGCATTTCAGCAATCTCTTTATGTCCCCTGGCAACAGTATTATATAGAGGAGTCCATTTGCGGTAAGTCTCAGCATTAACATTTGCTTTAGCATCAAGAAGCATTTCAACAATCTCTTTATGTCCACTGGCAACAGCATCATGTAGAGGAGTCCATCTGTTGTCTCTCACAGCATTAACATTTGCTCCAGCATTAAGAAGCACTTTAACAATCTCTTTATGTCCAATGGCAACAGCATCATGTAGAGGAGTCCACTTGTTGTCCTTTTCAGCATTAATATTCGCTTTAGCATTAAGAAGAATTTCAACAATCTCTTTATGGCCATTCGCCGCAGCGGCACGTAGAGGAGTAAATATTGTGTTACCCTCAGCATTAACATTTGCCCCAGCATTAAGAAGCACTTCAACAATCTCTTTATTTCCCCTGGAAGCAGCATCATGTAGGGGAGTCCATTTGTTGTTCCTCTCAGCATTAACGTTTGCTCCAGCATTAAGAAGTAGTTCAACAATCTCTTTATGTCCACTGGCAACAGCATTATCTAGAGGAGTCCATTTTGTTTCACTCTCAACATTAACATTTGCTTTAGCATTAACAAGCACTTCAACAATCTCCTTATGTCCCCTGGCAACAGCATCATGTAGAGGAGTCCATTTGTTGTCCCTCTCAGCATTAACATATGCTTTAGCATTAAGAAGCATTTCAACAATCTCTTTATGTCCACAGGCAACAGCATCATGTAGAGGAGTCCATTTGTTTTCCCTCTTAGCATTAACATATGCTTTAGCATTAAGAAGCATTTCAATAATCTCTTTATGTCCACTGGCAACAGCATCATGTAGAGGGGTCCATTTGTTGTCCCTCTGAGCATTAACATTTGCTTTAGCATTAACAAGCGCTTCAACAACATCTTTTTGTCTAGTGACAGCAGCAACATGTAAAGGAGTCCATTGTTTCTCACTCTCAGCGTTAATATTTGCATCAGCTTGGAGCAGGATGTCAATAATTGCTACATGATCATTATCCGCGGCAAAATGTAGTGGAGTCCATTTGTGCCGATCTCCAGCATTAATGTCAGCCGCAGCCTTGAGAAGGACCTCCACTATTTCTCTATGACCTCCAGCAGCAGCAACATGTAATGGGGTACGTTTGTGGTTATCTTCAGCATTAGCGTCCGCCCCAGCCTGGAGAAGTAGTTCAACAATGGCCTGAACACCGCGGACATCTCTCCACGTAACAACATGGCAGCCATCGTGTTCCTGCACCTCTACGTCATCTTCCCACGCAGCAACATGGCAGTCATCGTGCTCCTGGACTTCTACGTCAGCTCTGATAGTCGTGTCGACAAACTCAGGGTTGGCACTCCAAACCGCCCAGTGCAGGGGTGTTCTCTTGCTTTCATCTGTTGCTGTGACAGCTGCGCCGTTGTTAATGAGTAGCTCAACCACATCTTTGTCGGCTTTTAGAACACTCCAGTGTAAGGGAGTACTTTTGCTGATGTCACCAATGTTTACATTTGCTCCTGCCGCTAGAAGACCTTCTAAAATCTCCCGTTTACCAGTTAAAGCACTCCGATGTAAGGCAGTAGTTCTGAATGTATCTTCAGCATTCACGTCTGCTCCTTTGTTGATAAGCATCTCCACGATTTCTCTGTGACCACTCTCTATCCCGTACTGTAAAACAATTTTTTTATTATCATCTTCGGCATTGATGTCAGCGCCTCTATTTAACAGAATCTCGACGATTTCTGCATGACCCCAAGAAACAGCCAAATGTAATGGAGTCTGGCCGCTGTCATTTTTAGAATCAATAGTTGCTCCCGCTTCAGTAAGAAAGTGGACTATTTCTTTGTGACCTCCCAGAGAACTCTTATGTAAAGGAGTATACTGTCTGTCATCTACAGAATTAACTTCTGCTCCAGCTTTGATAAGGATTTCAGTCACGTCCTTATGACCATTCTCAACACTGCAGTGTAATGGTGTTCTCTTGCTGTCGTCTTCAGCATCGATGTTTGCTCCAGCTTTGAGCAGAAGGTCAATAATATGTTTACAACCAATGGAAGCATTTATATGCAGAGGAGTTCTTTTCTTGTAAATTTCAGAATTAACATTTACCCCAGAACGGATGACGTGTTCTACCATTTCGTAGCTCTGCTTGACAACACTAAAATGTTGTGCAATAATCCTGCAACTATCTTCATTATTATTGACTGCTGCCTGTTTCAAATGATGTGCTACATTTTCCGGATAAGTCTTCAAATCATCTACACATATTGGCTTACTTTGTGTGCCACAATTATCGTCTTCAAATGTGGGGAATGTTTCTGCAAGTTCCATTCGCTCGTTGGATGCACTGCAATGAGACACTCTTCCCGTCGGACACCCAGTAATATCCATGTCAGTCTTAGTATTTTCTGACATTGTAATCTAACTACTTTAGATACAATAAGTGCTATAGCATTTACAATAACATATTTGTTCAGTTTTATTATATGTATGAAAGATACCTAGTGAGTTAGGTTGATGCTATATTTAATTTGTTTTCTACCCCGTTACGGTAACCAGACTAGCGCATGTGTTGTTTACGTAAACATTTCAATGTTACTATAGCAAACAAAATGTTACTGTAGCTTCCAATGATAGCTTTTTGCAGCTTTCCAAACTAACGCCTGTGTGGTCAAGCTAACCATTCCAAAGTTACAATAGAAAATATAATTCAATAACCAAACACTGCGCTAGGAGTCTCTTCCTGTAGCGTTAATTGTGATGTTTATATCCTGACATGAAACCGTTACTTTATTTCCGAAAAACAATTCACATTTTTAACTCCGGTACAGTAGTGACTACTGCACACATATTTTCGAGTGAAGGCTGGGTTTCCGGCATGAGACCGTATGTAGTACATATAGTTTAATTATGATGTGCTTAACTGTTGTGTACAGTTGTGAATGTCTCGTTCATCAGAAATCGTTGATCACAAGTCGTAGTACTCGTCGAAGCCAGAAGTGATGTGTTTATTTGCTGGCTTGAGGTTGGAGACACCAGTGCACGTGCACACCTGTAGACAAAACACACACGACATAAGCAGTGGTCATATACTGGTTTTAGATGTCCAGCATACATATTCATATATATGTTGTAATATAATGGTTTTAGACGCCCAACATACAGGTCTCGTCATTGAAATATAGGTGGTAATATAATGGTTTTATACTTCCTGTATGACATACCGGAGATTCAATATGCTGATGATACAGTATTACTATCCACAACACTGAATGGCATAGAAAACCTAATAGCCTCAACCCAATTGAATAGTGAAAATCACAACTTAAATCTTAACATAGCAAAAACAAAAATAATGCATACAGATAAAACTACTATGGAGAAATAATTATACATTAATGGGGAAAAATTGGAGATGGTGGACAATTTTGAATATCTTGGGTCATTGATTACCAACAACGGTGACACAATGAAAGAAATTAAACGCTGACTATCAATTGCTCTTCAAAGACTAAAACAGCTCAATAAATTATAGAGTGGGACAGACAGAATTACAAACATTAGATTTTTAAGAGCATGCATCTTTCCCATTGCAACATACGCCTGTGAGACATGGACACTTACTAAACAAGCTGAACAGCGCATAAACGCCTTTGAATATAAATGTTATAGACGAGTTCTAAGAATATCGTGGGTAAAGAAAAGAACAAATGCATCCATACTTCAAGAGTTGAATATTGAAGAAGGTTGGCTATTAAAGACGATAAAATAAAGAACGAAAATTGAAATATTTTGGTCACTTGAAACGTCACGAAAGTTTGGAGAGAACAATAATGGTAGGGTATATGCCTGGGAAGAGAGGAAGAGGAAGGCCAAAGAGAAGATGGGTACAGGATGTGGCAGATGATCTCCAGATGGGTGTATCGGACGCGGAACATCTTGCTTATGATCGAGAGGTTTTCTGGAAGGTTGTTATGGGAGCGAGGTTCTGCAAAGGACATGTTGCTGAATGAATGAATGAATACTTCCTGTATATACATCTCGCCGTTCAAATATAGATGGTAATATAATGGTTTTAGACGTCCAACATACACATCTCGTCGTTCAAATATCGATAATCCCATGGACACTGCTATTCCCTCCGTCCAACGTTTACGTGGTCGGCCTCTTCCTTTGTTTCCATCTGGTCTGTACATCATTGCTTGTTGTGGTATGCTGTTGAATGGTAACCTACTTGCATGGCCAAACCATTTGACTTGCTGCTTTCTAATAAAATCTAGTGCTACTTTAACCCCCACTTTAATCCTGATTTCTTCATTTCTGATCTAATCTCTTCTTGATACGTTGCGTATTTTTTCAGGAATCTCATTTCTGTTGTTGTGATTTTTCTTTTCTCTTTTTCTGTCATTGTCCAGGTTTGGCATTGGTAGCATAGAGTTGGTAGGAAGATTGTGTTGTAAAGTACTTTCTTAGTAGTTATTGATACATGTTTGTTCTTTAGTATTAGTGCCATTTCTCCAATGAGTTGATTTGCCTTATTGCACCTATTTTCGAACTCGTCTTCTGATCTGCCATTTGATGATATTATACTTCCTAGGTACTTGAAACTCTTTACTTGTTTCAAGGGATGTTCGTTTAGGTGAATTGTTGCTGTTTGTTCTTCTTTAGTTATAGTCATTACCTCTGTATTGCTTGTGCTAATTTTCATGTTACGTTCCTTGCACATTTCGTTTAGACTATTCGTGTGGACTTGTAGTTCAGCTTGTGATTTTGCTATTGGTGCTTGGTCATCCGCAAGCAGAAGTTCTCTAATCTCTAAGTTACTTTCTTCTGTAAATTCTTCCCTTTCTCCATGTGGCGAAGTGGTCAAGCCGTTTGACTCGTGCTCCGAAGGTTGTGGGTTCGATTTCGGGCCGCACCCTTCGGTTTACGAGTTCAGTTTACGATTCATGTTACGTTCCTTGCACATTTCGTTTAGACTATTCGTGTGGACTTGTAGTTCAGCTTGTGATTTTGCTATTGGTGCTTGGTCATCCGCAAGCAGAAGTTCTCTAATCTCTAAGTTACTTTCTTCTGTAAATTCTTCCCTTTCTCCATGTGGCGAAGTGGTCAAGCCGTTTGACTCGTGCTCCGAAGGTTGTGGGTTCGATTTCGGGCCGCACCCTTCGGTTTACGAGTTAAATGTTTCGGAGACTCCTGTGGGTCGTCGCTAAAAGTTACGGAGTTCGTGCTTTGTGCGACGCTTTCCGTGCTGCGGAAAGAGACCGAGCCATATGGGATAAAAACCCGGTGCAATGAAGTCGACCTTGTCGACTTTTATATGCTTCCTGTTTTTGATTTCAAACACCCTGTATTTATTATTATTTTTCTTCCCGTGAGCTCACTGATTTGTCTGTGCATATTTATTGTATCTTTAATGGCATTTAAATCAATTTTTTTGCACTGCTCATTTATTCAACTTTATTTTGTCTTCCCACATTTATCTTTTATTTCTTTATTTATCTTAGCGTATTCTAGTTTGTAATTTTTACTGTTTTCTTTTGTCCATCAGCATTAAGATTTCTTCATTCATCCATTTGTTCTTAGTTACTTGGCTTCTCTCAGGTAATATTTAGTTGTTAGGTTGATGAATGGAGTCCCTTAACATTTCTAATTGTTCATTTATGCTCTGTATTTTAGTTATTGCATTGTACCTGTTTTTCACAATCACTCTGTATTGTTCTTGAATTTCTTTATCTAATTTCAGAACCTCTTTATTAAGTCTCATGTTCCTAACAATTTCTTCCCTCTCTTTAATTTTACTTTTATTTGTCCACATAGTGGTACATGATTACTATTACAGTCTGCATTGTCTTTACATTAATTAAAGCATTTCTAAATCATTTATTGATTAGTATGTAGTCAATTTGGTTGCGAATTTTCTTATCAGGGCTTTTCCGTGTGTATAATCGTCTTTTATGATGTTTAAACCATGTGTTTCCAATTATCATATCATTGATATTTGCCCATTCTATCAGCTTTTGTTCTCTCTTTCATTTCTTGTACCTAAACCATAATTCCCCACTATATCCTCTATTTTCCCTTTCCCTACTTTTGCATTGAAATCTCCAAGTATTAATTTTTTTTTCTGTGATCCAATTTGAGCCATCGCCATTTCTATTTCGTCGTAAAAGTGTTGTATTTCTTCAACACTACTGCTTGTTGTTGGTGCATATACTTGTATAATATTTATATCTATTGGTTTGCCTTTGATTTTGACCATAATAACTCTATTTGAAATACACCAGTATCAATTAAGTGACTTGGCTGTATTTTCGTCAAGTATTATTCCTACACATTTTTCTTGTGTATCTCCTCCAGAATAAATTATTGTGTGTGTTTTCAGTTATAATTTTTCCCGATGATTTCCATCTCATCTCACTAACGCCTAATATATTCATTTTCATGCTATCCATCTCTCTTAGAACATTGTTCAAATTTCCTAGCCTCATTTAATGTTCTAACATTCCATGTTCCTACTCTAAATTTATTTATTTTATTTATGATTTTGCCATCAGTAGCTGAATGACGGTCTGGTGTCACCTGTGGCTCATGACTGTCCCTACTGAACGAGGATGTCCCAAGACAGCCATTAACGTCGTTCACTGACTCTGATATATGTTTTGCCATGAAGTCTTTGGAAGATAATGGGCTGGTATCCTCTTGCCTTCCACATCCACATGATGGTCATTTACCTCTGTCTTTGACAGCCATTTCCGATTGTAACACAGGACAAGTGGATGCCCCGCTCTGCTCAGCTGCAGAGTTGTCCACTTATTCGGTGGATACTCGGTCCCCAGAGCTGTGTTAGCCACACCGTAGTGTGTTTCCATCCTCTACCGCGGGGAGGTGCAGTTGGGATTTTCCCTTCCTAAAGTTATGGTCTAAGACCAAACCTCTCCAGTACTTTTACAGGGCCGTTCAAGTATAGGTGGTAATATAATGGTTTTAGACGCCCTGCATACACGTCTCGTTCTTCAAATATAGGTGGTAATATAATGGTTTTAGACGCCCTGCATACACGCATAGACGTCCGGTACAATGGCGACGAAATGACGCGCTATTCTTCAGAGAGATGCTGTTTAGTGTTTTCCAGTGGATTTCCTTGGATTTCCTGTGGATTTCCTGTGGATAGTGTTTTCCTGTGGATTATGTGATGTTATTTTGTGTTCGTTTATTGGAAGTTTTCAAAAGAAGCCACGGAAGGCAGGTGGTGGATGAAATTTTGAGGGCAGCCGACAGATATTTGTTGGTTATGATCTCGAGTTTCGCGACGGCAGGCAGAGGATCTCTTTCGAGAGACAATGGTTGCGGTCATCAGGCCAGTATGGTCACTGCCATAGAGGAAAACAACGGAAAACTACCTCTTTGAAAGTGCCTAGTACATTATGATTCGCTTAAAGACTGATCATCGCAAGACAAGGACAGAGGCATTAAAATTAGCAACATTGAACGCTAGGACATTAAACGACGACGGAAAATTAGAGAACATAAAACAATAAATACAAAGAGAAAAAATTAATATTTTAGAGATATGCGAAACGAGATGGACAGGAGCGGGCATCAAGATAGATGAAGATTTTAAGATTATTTATTCTGGAGTTGAAGATCGACACAGGGGAGTGACAAAAAGTTTGGACCGGAAAACATCACAATCTGTTCAAGGATATTGGGCCGTGTCGGACAGAGTTCTACTAGTTAAATTGAGTGGCAGACCTTTTAGCATAAATCTTTTTCAAGTATATGCCTCAACAGGAATGTCCAGTGAAAATGAGGAATTCTATAATGACATAGAGTCTGCCTTAAAGAAATGTAAATATTCAGAAATAAACATCATAATATGAGACTTCAATGCAAAAGTAGGAATTCAAGGTGATACATACACAGTAGGAAACTATGGTTTGGGAGAGAGAAATGAAAGAGGATACAGACTCGTAGAGTGGACAAAAGAACAGGAAATGATTGTAGGAAACACCTGGTTCAAGCAACACCCTAAAAAATTATGGACATGGAGGAGTCCTGATAGCAAGATTAGAAACCAGATTGACTACATT
This sequence comes from Cepaea nemoralis, assembly GCA_014155875.1. Classification (NCBI taxonomy): domain Eukaryota; kingdom Metazoa; phylum Mollusca; class Gastropoda; order Stylommatophora; family Helicidae; genus Cepaea; species Cepaea nemoralis. Next base: position 25,429 of record JACEFZ010008000.1, on the reverse strand, counting down.
CTCATTAGCAGAAGATTTAGAAACGCACTGACCGTAGCAAAAAGAGTTCCCAGTGCTGATTGTTATAGTAACCACATACTACTCACAGGAACATTGAGGATAAAGCTGAAGAAAGTCAAGTATATAACAGGAAACACTAAATATGATTTGTGTACATTGAATAATGACAAGGAAATACAAAACAATTTCAACATAGAAGTACAGAACAGATTTGATATATTGTCTGATCTCGAGATATTATTCCAGGGTGTGAATGATCAATGAGAAATGTTAAATAATTCAATCAGTTTGGCTGCAGAAACAATTATTCAAAAGTTAAAGAAGGTGGGTCGTAAGAAATGGATGACTGAAGAAATTTTACACCTAATGGAAACATGAAGACTCAATAAAAATAATCCTGCCAAATATGAAGAAATTCACAGACAAGTCAAAATATTATGTAGGAAGACAAAAGAATCATAGCTTGGGGAAAATTGCTTAGAAATTGAAAAACAACACAACACTCAAAATACCAAATTAGTACACAAAAGAATTCAGGAACTTACTAATAAAAGAACAAGTACATCAACAGACTGTCTAAACACTAAAGATGGCAAAATCATAATAGAAAAAGATCAGACTCTACATGTATGGACAGATTATGTGAAAAACCTGTATAATGATAACAGAGAGGAACAGTATGATATTAGATTTAATAATGAAGGACCACCAATTTTAAAGATGGAGGTTCAAAATGTTCTTAAGCATATGAAATCTGGCAAGGCACCCGGTGCAGATAACATCACAACAGAAATGATTAAAGCTTTAGAAGAATTTGGACTAGAGCAAGTCACCAGACTGCTGAATACATTATATGATACTGGAGATATACCTTCTGAATTATGTAATTATGTATTTATTGCAATCCCAAAGAAAAAAGAAACCTTGGAATGTGATCAACATAGAACAATTAGTATAATGAGTCACATCACAAAGATCTTGTTACGAATTATCATGCAAAGACTTAGGAAGAAAATACAACCTGAAATAGGGGAAGAACAATGTGGTTTTGTAGAAGGAAAGGGTACAGTACATGCTGTGTATATGCTGCGAACAGTTATTGAACGTGCTATAGAAGTAAACAAGGATATACATCTTTTGCTTTATTGACTACACAATAGCTGTTGATAGTTAGACATGTCAGCAAGGTAGATATGCTTGCAGATCTACAAATTGATGGGAAAGACATTAGACTTATAAAAAACATATATTGGAAACAAAGAGCTGCCATAAGGATTGATAATGAAGTGGGACAATATCAACCTATTAAGAGAGGTGTTAGGCAGGGATGTGTAATGTCTCTAGATCTTCTTTCCCTATACAGTGAAAGTATTTTCAGAAATATAGAAGACATAAATGGAATCAGCATTGGAGGATGACACATAAATAACATTAGATATGCAGATAATACAGTATTAATTGCATTAGTAGTGAGCAGTTGGGGTTGGAATTAAATTGTAAGAAGACACAGGTTATGGTCGTCACTAGGATGAACGAAGTACCACAATGTAATATACAAGTAAATGGGAATATTCTTCAACAACTAAATCGGTACAATTATCTCGGAACAGTCATAACATCTGAAGGGAGATGCCTTGAAGAAATTAGAACAAGAATCGCCATGGCGAAAGTAGCCTTTAGCAAGATGAAAAACATTCTGACCAATAAAAAGATGTCAATTGAAACGAGAAAAAAAGTGTGTTGAGGGGATACATAGAGCCTGTTCTTTTGTATGGATGAGAAACATGGACAATGTGTAGTCAAGCTGAAAAACATCTGATGGCTGCAGAAATGTGGTTTCTGAGGAAAATACAAAGAATACCATAGGCAGATAGGAAAACCAATGACCAAGTACTACAGGAGACAAAAGAAAATCGTAGATTGATTAGAGAAATTAGATGTAGACAGTCAAAAAATGTTGGACAGCTTAGTGACAACTGGCAAGATCGAAGGGAAAAGACCAAGAGGAAGACCGAGAGGAGAAATATCTGGAAGGTCTTGGCCACATGGCATGGACGAGACAGGAACACTGAGCTGATCCACGACTCTGGTGATCGAGTGAAATGGCGAGTCATGACCTCCCACGCTTTCTGGCATAGCACATGATTGATTGATTGATTGCATACACGTCTCCTTCTTCAATTATAGGTGATAATAATAAGTTCCGCGGGTCTATGTACGACGGTTTTTTTATAAACCACCTGACTCCCACGCATTCCTTCTCTATAACTTCTCACATCCCCCTCTTATAAGGGTTCTATTTTTTTCTCTGTTCATTTCTCAAGAGAGATAAAGAGAGTTGAGCGCATGTATGTCATGTGGCATGCTATTCCGTGTTTTTATTTTCTGCATACTCATCATGCATAATATCATTTTTACCGCCACTTGATTTTCTAACATGTACTGACAACAATTTGTGCACAGCTTATTCTATCATGTTTATGTCAATTTTAGGAATCAACTTATTGAATCGCATAACTATTTTTACGCTACACAATGTATGTGCATAATTTGTTCTCCATTGTTTACATTTTTGTGAAAATGCTCACGTTACTTGTCAGTGTATGCGTGTGTAAAGTGTGGCAGTTTGTTCACATTAGCTTCAGTAATTATGTGAGGCATAATGTATGTGTCTAGATGTGAGGATTGTGTTTGGGTTGGGGGATTGATTTGTGGGTTAAGGTGTGTGTGTGGGGGATGTGTATGTGTGTGGGTTAGGGGATGTGTGTGTGTGGGTTGGGAGATGTGTGTGGGTTGGGAGGTTGTGTCGGTGGGAGATTGTGGGTGGGTGGTGGGGGATATGTGGGTGGGTGGGCGATGTGTGGGTGGGTGCGTGGGGAGATGTGTGGGTGGGTGAGAAATATGTGTGTAGATGAGGGATGTGTCTGGGTGGAGATGTGGTGGGTCGGTGGGGGATGTGTGTGTGTGTGGGTGAGGGATGTGTGTATGAGTGGGTAGTTATTGGGGTATGCCGATGGGTGTGTGGGAATGTGACAGGGGTGTAGGGATGTATGTATGGGTTAGGGGATGGATGTGGCTGATGTGTATATGGATGGCGGAGTTTAGTTAGTTAGTCACGGTTCCAACTTCACAGCAACGGGTCGTCCCCATTATGCTCCGTTCCTGTATCATTGAATATAATATAAAACGCATCCCCACTGCCCAATGTGAAAAGTGGGAAAGACAGGAGTCTCGAAAAACAACAGCCCGCACAGGTACACTGTGCATAAGGCCGCCTCCAGAATGTCAACACAATAGTCACCCCACGAAACACCCAGTTTATCTCTGATGGAATCGGCAGTCATTTTCCCATCTGGATGTTTCCTAGATGTTCACCCACACAGTCCACGAAAATACAGTTCATCGTCGATGGCAGTGGCAGTCAACCAGAAGCCCAGCAGCCACGCATTTCTGCATAAGGCTAAAAACGGTAAACTCTGGTTCATAGCCAGCTGCCATTGCTCCGAACATGCAGTCACGTTCCAAAACACCTCGGGCACATTCAAAAGCATTTCACACGAAACTCACAGCTCACAGTGTCGCGCCACGCACTCACTCGGTAGCAGGGCGACGGAACCATAGCCTCCTTAGTCGCCTTTTACGACATGTGTGGTAGGCTACAGTGTTACTATTCTTTGCTTCCCTTATGGGCCCGGTGAGGTGTGTGTGGGTAGGTGGGGAGGCTTGGGTTGTTGGGGCATGTGTGTATGGATAAGGCGTGTGTGGATGGGATTATGTGGGTGGGTGAGGGATGTGTGGGAACGGGATGTGTGTTTGGATTGGTGTGTTTTTGTGGGTGCTGACGGGTAAGGGATGTGTGGGTGTTGGTAAATGGGGGATGTGTGTTGGTGGCTATTTTGGGGCGTTGTAGGGGGTGCGGGTGATATGTGTGTCGGTGGGGGATGTGTGTGTGTGTGTGTGTGTGTGTGTGTGTGTGTGTGTGTGTGTGTGTGTGTGTGTGTGTTGATGTGTATATGTGGCTAGTTCAGTCGCCGCAAACTGTGTAGGTTAGAGATTTCTTTTTCCCCCGCCAGAAAAAAACAAACAAAAAACTCCACACCTTACTGCCTATTCGAACCCGGGTCTCCCGAAAGAGAGTCCGTCATTCTAGTCACTCGGCCAGCCGCTCCGGGAGCGTCAAGACACAAATAATTAAGCAATTTGACGTTCAGTAGTCTTCTCCTCCTCCCCTCTCACGTCTCTTGTGTTTCGCGGACATATAACATGACGTGATCTACATAACACTAGAACACTCTTCTTCTCGCCTGCGTGGCCAAGTGGTTAAACTGCCTACCTCAGGCACTAAATGCTTTCAGTTCCATTCCGGATTCCGTTATTCGGTTCACGAGGGCCATTTTTTCGGAAACTCCTGAGGGTCTTCGCTGGAGCTACGGAATTGGTGGTTTGTACGACCTTTTCGGTTAGCCGCCCCGAGAAAATAGGCAGAGCTATATGGGATAAAAGCCGGTGTAATGCAATCGATGTTAATCTTTAATTTTTTTATCATTGCAATTGACTAGCTCTTTATTGATCAGTGTGTTTTCCATCTCGCAAAAGGCTACCTTTACCACAGCGATTCTTGTTCTAATCTATACAAGGCACCAACCATCAGATAGAATGTCTGCTTTAAGATAGTGGTACAGATTATTTGGTTGGTAATATTTGGTTTCATATTTACTTGAATGTTACATTTTGGTATTTCTTTCTTCTTGGAGACGATCATAATCTCTGTTTTCTTACTCTAGTTATATTTTTACCCCAGTTGTTCACTATGTACAATATCCGCATCCACTAAATATAGCAGATCACTGTGACGAACCGACGCTTCATCTGTGCTTTACAATTTCCTGCTCTAATTGCATCCCACTTGACAGGCCCAGAGCAACTCACTGGGGAGATAACGGAGATACAGCCAGTCAGTAAGAGTGTTGTAGCGTTACGTTGCCCAATTGCCAATGTGAAGATTCGGAGCAAGTACGTTACTGGAACCATTCAGGTGGCAGTAGTACCAGACCCAATCTATCCCATTATCCTTGGCCGGAAGTACGTGTTTTGGGGGAGCCAAAGCACCCTAGTAACGGTAAGTCTAGGTAGGTCAGATCTATAGCGGAAGATGGTCTAGAAAAGGTAGGTCTCCGGAACCCTCAGCCGGATGTGATGAGTACTGCTCGGAGCAAGGATGCGACGATGTGTTCTTGTTCAGGTAGGTTGTCCAACGGTATGAACCCGTTAAATCAGGGAAAGTTCAGCTCTGGAAACCGTCGCAGTTTATACAGACCGGAACATAGAAGAGGCAGGGGGAACGTAAGTTGGTTCTTGAAAGCTATCGAGCTAATCTGCTACAGAAGGTACATGTCAGGTCCCCAACCGGACATGTGACTGTAGGAGCAACCGGTAAGTGTCTTTCCCGTTAATTTACGTGGCCGGGAATGACAGACGACGTGCGCATATATATCAGGTCTTTCCAGCTGGAAGATTCGAGAAGCACCTGGACTTGGATTACCAGGGTTGCTTATCACACCACTAGTTTCTCGTGCGGATAGAACCTAGAATTTCCAGTGCGGTAAAGAGAGGTTTCCCGAGAAGTTGACATGTATCATGAAGCACTTATTTCTCGTGCGCTTGGGACGCACGTAGGAGAAATGCGGCAGTCACAGCTCATTCACCTTCTTCATCTCGATGTGTGAGGACGTACTGCTTTGTTGGGCAGACTGACTATTCTCTCACACACAGCCAAGATGCAGCTGACTGTCATCGCATACGGTTTGCTGGCCCACAGACAGTACTTGTAGTTGACTGGAACAAGGTTAATCGATTTAGGTACTTACATTGTTAATTAATTTAACGCTGTAATTGAACATAGAACGCGATCGTTCAGAACTCATTAAATATGCGGCCGACTTTGCATCGCTAATGAGGGACCGATCGATAAGCCGGTTGAGAATTAGGGCGGTACACAGTTGTGTGTTGCAATGTTTACAAGCCTTAATGAAACGGTGAAGTTCGTCGACGGCTTAGAAATGAAAGCCCGTTATATCGGAGTATTGTGTTCAACTGTTATTAATTGTGTATAGTGAGTAGTTGAATATACTGTGTTTGCTGTACTATGATCCATCCATCCATCATGTGCCATGTCGGTAAGCGTGGGCGGTCATCTTCTGCCATCTCACTCGATCAACAGAGTCGTGGATCAGTTCCGTGTTTCTGTCTCGACCATGCCACAAGGCCAAGCCATCCAGATACTTGTTTCTAGGTCTTCCCCTTGGTCTGTTCCCCTCGATCTTACCAGTTGTCACCAAGTTCTTCAAATCATTTCTTCTCATAACATGCCCAAAAAATTGTGACTGTCTACGTCTAATGTCTCTGATCAGTTTACGATCTTCATTTGTTTCTTGAAGGACTTCTTCATTGGTCTTTCTGGCTGTCCATGGTATTCTTTGCATTTTCCTCAGAAACCACATTTCTACAGCCATCAGATGTTTTTCAGCCTGGCTGCTCATTGTCCAAGCTTCACATCCATATAAAAGTACAGGTTCTATGTAGCATCTCAACACTCTTTTTCTCGTTTCAATTGACATCTTTTTATTGGTCAGTATGTTTTTCATCTTGCTAAAGGCTACTTTTGCCATGGCGATTCTTGTTCTAATCTCTTCAAGGCATCTCCCATCAGATGTTATTACTGTTCCGAGATAATTGTACCTATTCACTTGTTGAAGAATATTCCCATTTACTTGTATATTACACTGTGGTATTTCGTTCTTCCTAGTGACGACCATAATCTGTGTCTTTTTACAATTTAATTCTAACCCTTGTTGTTCACTGTGTGTAACAACCGCATCTACTAAATTTTGCAGGTCCTGTTCATTGTCTGCAATCAAGACTGTATCATCTGCATATCTAATGTTATTGATGCATCGTCCCCCAATGTTGATTCCTTCCATATTTTCAATATTTCTGAAAATATTTTCACTGTACAGGGAAAACAGATCTGGAGACATTACACATCCCTGTCTCACACCTCTCTTAATAGGCTGATATTGGCTTACTTCATTATCAACTCTTATGGCAGCTTGTTGTTTCCAATATATGTTTTTTACAAGTCTAAGGTCTTTCCCATCAATTTGTAGATCTTCAAGCATCCTTATCATGTTGACATGTCTCACTTTATCAAAAGCCTTTGTGTAGTCAATAAAGCAAAGGTGTAGATCTTTGTTTACTTCTATAGAACGTTCGATTACGGTTCTCAGTATATACACAGCATTTACTGTACCCTTGCCTACTACAAACCCACATTGTTCTTCTCCTATTTCAGGTTGTATTTTCCTCCTAACTCTTTGCATGATAATTCTTAGCAAAATCTTCGTGATGTGACTCATTATACTAATTGTTCGATGTTGATCACATTCCAAGGCTCCTGATTTCTTTGGGATTGCAATAAATACAGAATTACATAACTCATGAGGTATATTTCCAGTATCATATATTGTATTAAGCAGACTGGTAACTTTATCTATTCCATATTCTTCTAAAGCATTAATCATTTCTGTTGTGACGCTGTCTGGACCAGGGGTCTTGCCAGATTTCATATGATTAAGAGCATTCTGAACCTCCATCTTCAAAATTGCTGGCCCTTCATTGTTATTTTGAACAATATATTGTTCGTCTCTGTTATCGTCATAAAGGTTTTTCACGTAATCTGACCATACATGTAAAATCTGATCTTTTTCTATTATGACTCTTCCATCTTTTGTCTTTAGGCAGCCTGCTGATGTACGTGTTCTTTGATTAGTAATCTCCTGAATTCTTTTGTGCATTAGTTTCGCATTTTTACTGTTGTGTTGTTTTTCAATTTCTCTGCAATTTTTCTCAAGCCATGTTTCTTTAGCCTCCTTACATAAGGTTCTGACTTTTCTGTGAATTTCTTCATATTTGGCAGGATTATTTTTGTTCTGTCTTCTTGTTTCCATTAGTTGTAAAATTTCTTCAGTCATCCATGTCTTACGGCCCACTTTCTTTACTTTTGGAATAGTTTTTTCTGCTGCACAACTGATTGAATTCTTCAGCATTTCCCATTGATCATCTACATCTTGAAATAGGATCTCTAGATCAGACAATAAATCAAATTTGTTCTTTACTTCTATGTTAAAATTATCTTGTATTTCTTTGTCAGTTTTCAATTTGCACAAGTCATATTTAGGGTTTCCTGCTGTATACTTGACTTTCTCTAACTTTACCCTCAATGTGCCAGTAATTAATCTGTGATCACTGTAACAGTCTGCATTTGGAACTGTTTTTACAACTTTTAATGCATTTCGAAACCTTTTGCTTATCAGGATGTAATCTATCTGGTTTTTAATCCTGCTGTCTGGACTCCTCTATGTCCATAATCTTCTAGGATGTTGTTTAAACCAGGTGTTTCCTACAACCATTTCTTGTTCTTTTGCCCATTCTACAAGTCTGTAACCTCTTTCATTTCTCTCTCATAAACCATGGTTGATTACACTGCATCCATCGCTTTGCTTTCCTATTTTTGCGTTGAAATCACCCATTATGATATTTATTTCTGATTTTTTACAGTTCTTCAAAGCAGACTCCATGTCATTATAAAATTCCTCTATACTTTCTTCACTGCTTTCACTTGTTGGGGTATATACTTGAATTACATTTATTTTAAAAGGTCTTCCGTTTAATTTTACTAATAGAACTCTGTCTGACACTGCCCAATATCCTTTGACAGAATTTGATGTTTGCTTATATAATATAATGGCTACACCTCTTTGCTGTTCTTCTCCCCCCGAGTAAATAATCTTACAATCCTCTCCTGTCCTTATCCCTGCTCCTCTCCATCTCGTTTCCGATATTCCTAATATGTTAATCTTCTCTCTCTCCATTTCTTTTTTGATGTCCTCCAACTTTCCATCTGCATTCATTGTTCTAACATTCCAAGTTCCTACTTTCAATGATATTAATCTTTTGCACCTAGTAGCCTGTTGACGGTCTGGAGTCACCTGGTGCGCATGACTATCCCTACCGGGCGAGGCTGCTCCTATGGAGCACCCATTTACGCCGTTTCTCTGATTATCGATAAGTGAACACAACATGATTTTCTTGGCATGTGTAAAGAAGGTAGTTTGCCATTGCTTTCCTTCCCAGCAGTGACCATACTGGTCAGTGACCGTAGCCATTGTCTCCTCAAAAAAGGAGATCCTCTGCCTACCGTCGTGAAGGTGGAGACCATAACCTACAACTATCTGTCGGCTGCTCTCCATCTTCATCCACCACCTGCACCCATGGCTTCACGTAACCCTGATCGGGGGGCTAAACGGGTACTCCACCTTGCCCAAGAGTGTCCCGTAGGCTAGCGGAGGGAAGGAGGCGCCTTACTTCTCCTTTGATAGGGGATACCCCTACCCCGCTACCCCTTGTCACGTGTACTATGATAGGGAACAGTAACCTGTTGTGTATAATGAACCTAACTTATGTCAGTCAGTAGCTGAGGTTAGTAGAGCTTTAGCATTAGACAGGTAAGTTGATAGGTGGAGATTTAAGACAGTGAATTGCTGAAGTGCTAGTGAAGTAGAGCACTTACTGCTTACGACAGGAAACAATGGCGGTAGCGCTTGATCTCGAGGTTGCGTACAATAGAGTTCGATATGATATTTTAATGACCGCACTGATGGAGAAGGGGGTCAATCCCTGGTTGGTGAACTGGATAGCAGCCGTCCTGCACTCTCGTCGGGTTGCTCTCCATCTTGTCGCATGGACCTCAGAGCCACATATATTAACCCTGGGACTGCCATAGGGATCTGCAGTCTCACCGGTGCTCTTTAATGTGTATACGAGCAAGATTGCAAACCTAGAAGCACCAGGGGTTAGAAGAATACGAACATTTGCAGATGATATTCTTGCATATAGGCAGGGGAGAGATAGGGAGCAAACAGCCAGGAGTTACAGGCCACAGTAGATAAAGTGATTGACTGGTGCATAGAAATGTGTGCTGTCATCCACCCGGAAAAGGCGGCTGTTTTGTGGTGCTCTCTGGACAACAGGATTGTAAGAGCTGATGTCCCAAGCCTCGCGATGGATGGTAGAAATGTCAGCAGAGAAAACAAACTGAAGTATCTGGGGATCACATTTGACAGGAGCCTATCCTTCAAGGACCATGTGGAGATGGTCGTGACAAGAACTCAAAAGGGGCTCAATGCACTTAAAACTATGGCTGCAATGGACATAGAGCAGAGAACGTCGGGAGTGCAGGGAGTGGCCAGCAGGGGCCACGGAAGTGGAAATCCAGCAACTAATTCAGGACAATCACTCGAGTGATGTGATTATCTACACAGATGGTTCGGTGTCAAGAGGGGAGAGAAGTGGCTGGGGGTTCATAGCCAAAGCTAATGGTCCTTGTTTGTTGCAGGAGAGTCTGGCATATGATACCACAACATCCAGCTTACAATGGAAGTGGAGGCAGTCACAGCGGCTCTCCGCTGGATGGAGAATACGACACACACACATCGTGATTGTAACTGACTTAGAAAGCATGCTGACGAGGGTGAGGACGGGCAGGCTTCGTGCAGAGTGGCTTGTTTCGCTTCGTAGGTCACGGGTGACAAGCGTCGCCTGGATCTTTTCTCCGGGGCATGCCGGTGTGCTGGGAAATGAACAGGTGGACAGATTGGCTGGTTCTGCAGAACTTGGTGGAGTATTGATACATGACAAGGCAGACGTGGTTGCGGCCTTGTGGCTGCACGTGCACACCCAGGAGGAGCAAATGGACTACCATGGTCTGGCAAGAATGAGACAACCAGGAGTGACAAAGGGATCTGGCCGACGCTCAACGCTCAAAGGAAAGGCGAGACGGACTTATAATCAGATTACTACTGGTACTTTTAGTGTTGGAACTCTTCGCTGGCTGATGAGGATGGGGACGGAGCACTTATGGGAATGCCTCGAATGCTGTGATGTCGATTCCTAAATCAATCAATCAATCAACTTACTGCTTAGCCATAGGAAGTGATGTAGCTGTTTTGTGTTGACTAAATAATGAATTCATTTCGTTGAACTGTGGAATTCTCAGAAGGTAAGTTCTTCTGTTGTGCTAGATATATATACGATGTTGTGATGACGTATATATTAGGTCATGTTGTTTAAACCTTCTATGAGCGATGTACCGAACGCCGAAGTGGTTCGATGCGTAATAACAATGCGTTACCGTCGCGATGTAAACATGCGTTCTTGATTCTTCTCTTTACTGTCCTGTTCTTTTCATATTTGCACGAGTACGTCAGTGCTGATGTGAGGGAAGTATGGAGGAATAAATGGAGGTTGAATGAGGCATGGGGACAAATGGGATATGGGGGTGAGTGCAAGTTATTAAAGTATTTGACTGGCAAATCAGGCCAGCCATGAAGTTCGGCCAAGGCCCAAGGCTAATCCGCTTGAGAGAGGGTCAGAACTGGAGAGAACCTTCGAACTTGCAGGAAGCATGTTTTACCAGGAGGACTTCTTGACTCTAGGGAAGAGTATAACAAGAAGCGTTTCGCTACAGAGTGGGCAGGAGGTCCCACCAGCGAAATGGATGGTGTAAATACTTTGTGGTCATGTATTATTACTATATCAGAAGTGGTAGTACATTGATCGTTGTTATGTTTATTATTGAATGTGTAATGTAAGGGTTGGTCCAAGGACTCCTCACCTTGATTTAGTTCTTGTTAATTCTAGAACTAGTGTAGCTATTGACTTAAAGCGACAACCTTTATGGGAATAGGGGTATGTGAGACGTTAGATCAGACTCGCCATTCTTGATTCTTAATCTGTCTTACGGGCTATTCTGAAAGGCCTGCTGACATTGAACTGAGACACATGCTTTAATACTATCAACATAGAGATGATGCTCTACTTAGTTGAATAACTAGGTAGCATTACTGAAGGTTAAGTAGTCATTGATTTGATGCATGTGGGTCAATGTTTGGAGCCGAATACTCTCACCGATCGCTCTTCCTTTCAGGTGTTGCCTGTTTAGGAACCAGCCAATTACTACTGTTGTTTGCCGGATACCACTTTGTATACCATGGCGAATGGTCGATCTACTTACTTACCACGCCTGACTCTACTACATCATGTAATAGGGTGAATCATCAGGATTGACTAATACCCACCACATGATTTGTGAACCCTGAAGCAGCAGGTGTGTGAAACAGATGGTTTGTCTCTATCTATGAACATTAGTTAATACACTATTTCAGCAATGATGTGTTCGTCTACCTGAACAATCATGCCGGTGGAAAAAGACTATTGAAGTACTAGGGAAAGATGATGAGAGGCTCGCTCTAGAGAGTCTTACCAAGGTGGGGTAGGCATAGCTCTGGGAGCTCATCAATTCCAAGTCAAGGTTTATTCGCCTAATCGTCGGAGACTCCAGGCATAGATTGGCAATTATAAGAGTGCTGTACCTACGTCGGCAATAGTGTCCGGTCACGACTAGACCCAAACCATCTTGCGTATTACGTTACTTGACTATTGCAGGTATACAGGTCAACTCATCCTTGTCCTGATTAACATCGGTGTGCTGAATTGAGAAGTAATTGTGTTACCAAATCACTCTGACAACGGAGTTCATGAAACGTGATAATATATTCGGTAACCAAAGAACCGAGTTTATCTTGTGTGCCTTGACTCCGAGGGAGTCTGATTATTAGTGACTGCAGTGTTATGATATCATCTGCCTGAACATGTGTAAATTTCGTGTAACTCTTCTGAACTCGCTTCAGTAATGATCCATTACCCAACCAGGGGTAAGCACTTCTATTCCAGGACCATTAGGTTGGTCGTGTGCTACCTATATTGACATCACGAGATTAACTGGGGTCACCTCAAGGTAGAGAGTCTTCCAGCCCGGCTGTATACAGATAACTGTTTAGTTTTATTGACAGTAACTCATTGTAACATTTGCGGATTTGAAGTTCATCCAGCCGTGTGTGGTCCAAGTGGTTAATTCCTCTGACATCTGATCTTAGCTCTGGGGACGGAGGGGTCTCCAAGATTCCAGTCATCATTCTGGAAGGGAGCCGGGTGAGTGGTGGACCGACTGGACGGAACATCTACATCAAATCTGCATCTTAGCCTGCTGATGAAACTAGTAGCATCTCTGACTCTGGCTCTGTCTCTAATCTATCCTCTACTATTGTACATAGATATATTCTATCAGGGTGTTCAATTCGTACCTATTTTCTCTAGGGTAGAATAAACTTTGTTTATGTTGACTTATTCTTTATACAGTTATTGAGTGTGGTCTCGGACGATGCCTCAGTGTTCTTTGTCCTAAGGGAGAGGGTAGATAGTGGGGGTCTAGAATCTGGGAGGGGCTTGTAGACATATTCAATCAATACGAGGTCAACCGCAGAGAAAACAGTGTATCTACCTATCCAGCCCCTGGGGTCAGAATACACGAGATTGCTAGGGACACCTCGGGCTTGGTTAACTCTCAACACCAAGGCGATCCTGTCACACTCAGAGAGATATTTGGGGGCTCGTCCGGGAGTATTCCAGACCTCTGTGGGTTGTAAGGACCTCTCGTAGGGATACTGACTTAGCCTATATCCTCTACCATTAGTCTGCATAAGATTCTACTACTTCTACCTATCTCCAACTCCGTCTGACAGACATTTGTGTTGTGATGTTGCTTTAGTTAATACCATTATTTAGTTATTAATTGTATTTCTCCTAGAAGTGTGTAAAGAATGTAGATATAAGGAGTATCACCGAATTTGGTACGAGGAGAATGTAAGGGACTATAATGCAGAGATTCGGCGAATTGCTTGGATTAGAGTGGACTGAATTTCAATTAGAGAGAGGTGAAGTCATCGACGTACTTACACACCCGATAGTTACAAACTGACGGATCTGTGTATTTAGCTATGCCTACGCTTAATCAGCTGAAGCAGCAAGCATGTGAGTATAGGATGCCATACAGAGGAAGGAGGAAGGCCGTTCTCGAGGGGGAAATATCCAGAGCGCGCGAGATGGCTAGGGCCTACCTGTTCGAGAAAAACCCCCATCTACATGGGGCGCGACTCGGAGCAGGGTTTATCGCCACTCTGAGATTTATACACGGCACTGCTGAGGACCGAGCCGCGATCAATGCCGAGCGCCGACGCCAACGAGCGCAGCGTGCCGAGCGCGACGCCGTCTTCGAAGCCAACAAACTTGCCGAGCTCGAGCACCGCATCAATGAAAAGGACGCAGAGAGGAAGGAGGTTTTCTATCTCAATGCACCAAAATACAAACTCGCCAGTTAGGTTGAGGGGAGTTTGAGAAAATACGAAGCTGTTGTCGCCCAGGGCACTGAGTACGACAATCCAGATCTTTTTCTCGAAGCGATGAGACCCGCCAAAAAGATGTTGGTGAAGGAAGCGTTAGAGGTGTACGGCAGTGTTAAAATACAGCTATATCTCCATCTAAAATACACTCGCACCACCCCAGAAGATGAAACAATAACAGCAATCGCAATCCATGGAAGCAGAAACAATGAAGTTCTGCACGAGGGGGATATTGATTAGGGGTTGAATCTCGCCAGAGCCAAGATATTCTCTGACAGTGAATGTTTCACCGAACAGGGATCGGATTGGAGCTATGATGAGTGTGTGCAGCTCGATCTCTACATAGCAAAATACCAACCATTTCGAGGCTTTACCTACTTCGCGATCCCCAGCTTCATCCCACCACGTAGTGTTCTGAATGTGAGGAATGAGGACAACCGCTGCTTTAAATGGACCATACTCTCAGCCCTCTACCCAGTAGCACACGGAGAGCATCCTTTTAGGCTCAGCAATTATAGAACCCACTTGGGTGAGCTAAACTTTGAAGGAATCGAGTTCTAGTTATAACTGACAAGCATTGATAGGTTTGAAAATCTGAATCCCACCATAGCCGTCAGGGTCTTTGGGTGGGACAATAGGCCAGCGATACTCCGAACCACTACTCTCAAGCGCAACCAAATCACCTCTTGCTCCTGATCAAGGATGAGACTAGGCACTATGTATTGATCAAGGATGTGGGACGACTTCTATACGGAAACAGCAAACACAAGGGTAAAAAATATCCATATCTCAACTGTCTCCACATACACTCCTCTCAGGAAACCTTGGACCAGCACTCACCACTCTGCCAAGGCATCAACACAGCCAACCATGTGAATGTCCTGCCAGAGGGGAGGAAGAACAAGATGAAATTCATATCCCTCCAGAAACAGATGAGGGCACCGTACATCATATACGCAGACTTTGAGGCATTGAACGTTCCAGTACATGGCGCGGCAATGGATCCAAACCAAAGCAACACACGTCAACTTGCCAAGCAGCCTCCCTGCGGCTTCGGCTACACCATTCTACGTTCTGACGGCCTCATTTCAAACCCAGTCATATATCGGGGGGAAGACGCCGCCGATGAATTCCTCCGACGCTTGGGGCGAGAGCAGGTCACCATCCGTAATAAGTTACAGCAGAGGGCACTGATGGTGTTGGGGCAAAAAGATTGTGAAGACTTTGCCTCCACCGCAACCTGCTACATCTGTGAAGAGCCGTTGGAGGGGGTCAAGGTGAGATACCACTGCCATATTACAGGCAAATACCGGGGCGCAGCCCACAATACCTGTAATTTAGCATGGAGCATCAACAAAGAGAAGTTGAGGATACCTGTAGTCTTCCACAATCTAAGAGGATACGACTCCCACATCATCATGCAAGCGGCTGGCAGATTGGACTGGGGAATAAGGACCGTCTACAAGAAGACGAAAGATAGTAAATGGCATACCAAACAATTAGACAACACACCAATCACCTGCACACCAAACACCATAGAAAAGTACGCCTCATTCACAATCGGACAGCTGCAATTCATTGACAGCATACAGTTCATGAACAGCTTTTTAGACACCTGGTGGGGAACCTCAGCGAGCTGACACACTGTGACAAATCAATGGCTCTGACACGTAGAGGCAGCGACATAATCTCAAGATGTGAGACGTGCAATACAGAGAAGCACACCCCCTGGACTGTTTTAATGAACACGTTCAGGGCCACGCTAAGCAAGAGCCAATCACATCTCCTTCTCCGCAAGGGTGTACACCCCTACGAATACATGGACAGCTTCGCGCGCTTTGCAGATGACCACCTGCCACCAAAAGAGGCATTCTACAGCAAGCTCACCAGTGAAGGAATCAGTGACTCTGACTACACCCACGCCCAGAAAGTGTGGCAGGAGCTCGAATGCAAAACGCTCGGAGGCTAACACGATCTATACCTGAAAAAGACACCCTCTTACTAGCTGATGTCTTCGAGACATTCCGAGACAACTGCATGCAGGTGTATCGGCTCGACCCAGCCCACTACATCAGTGTACAAGGCCTGGCATGGGACGCACTCCTAAAGAAGACGAAGGTGAAACTCGAGCTCCTATCCGACTTGGACATGCACCTCCTCTTTGAGAAGTGTCTCCGAGGGGGTGTGGTCATGGTCTCAAAGCGGCATGCCAAAGCCAACAACCCCAAGACGTCAGACTATAACAATTCATGGATTATGTACCTCGATGCAAATAATCTGTATGGGTGGGCCATGATGGAATACCTCCCCACCCTTGGGTTCCAATGGGCCAATCCAACTCTAGAGGAGGTACTGAACACCCCCGACAACGCCCCAGAGGGATGGCTTGTTGAGGTTGATATGAAGTACCCAGCACATCTACATGAAGCACACAGCGACTATCCGCTAGCCCCAGAAATAATGGCCATCCCAGAGACCTGGTTGAGCGGTTATCAGCCCGAGCTCCAAAACAAACTGGGGATAAGTTCGGGGAGCAAACAAAGCTGGTATCCCACCTCCACGACAAGGAGCGATACGTCAACCTCTACCGCAATCTCAAACTCTATCAAATCCTCGCCATAGAGGTCACCCAAATCCACAGAACCATCAAGTTCAATCAGTCCCAATGGATGAAGCCCTACATAGATATGAACACCTCTCTACGAGCCCCAGCCAAGTCGGAATTTGAGAAGGACTTCTTCAAGCTGATGAACAACGCCGTCTTCGGGAAGAGTATGGAGAATGTTCGCAAACGTATCAGATTCAACCTTGTCAGAGGTACCGAAACTGACCGGCTCCGAAAATAATCGCCAGCCCCAACTACGAATCATGTAGAATCTTCAATGGTGGACTGGTTTCGGTGCACAGCATCAATACCAAGGTCCAGCTGAATAAACCAGTCTATTGTGGACAAGCCATCCTGGACCTATCCAAGTACCGCATGTACGATTTCTGGTACAACAAACTTAAACCACAATATGGTAATAGAGTACAGCTCTGCTACACAGATACTGACTCCCTTCTGCTTCAGGTGGAGACTGAGGATGTGTACGCAGACATGAAGGCTCACCCCGACTGGTACGATTTCTCAGATTATCCTCGTGACCACCCAAACCATTCGACTGTGAATACAAAGGTGGTTGGCAAATTCAAAGACGAATGCAACAGTCGTCCGATAGCTGAGTTCGTTGGTCTCAGACGAAGATGTACTCAATCCTAGAGGCCACCAACATCAAGAAAGCCAAAGAGGTGGCTCGAGCGGTTGTGAAAAAGGACCTCAGACACGAACACTACAAGGCCAGTCTGTTCGGCCGGCGTGAATACAAGCACACACAGGTTGCCATACGAAGCAAGGACCACCAGATAGGAGTTTATGAGATGAACAAAACATCTCTGAGCCCCATGGACACGAAAAAGTGGATTTGTGCTGATGGTGTCAATACTTGGGCCTACGGCTTCCTAGAATCCTGCTAGGGGGTAGCTGTGTGTCTGGAGAGACAACGAGCAGCTCCTCACACACAAATCCGCGAGCTGGCCCATCTACGAGATTGTTAGAGGGGTCCATAGAGTGGAGAACCGAGGGATGCGCATGCATAACGGGCAGATGGCCAGCAACCAACAAGGCAAGCTGGGCCTCAACGCTTACTGTTTAGGGAGGATCCGGTCAGGAGGCATTTGGGTGTCGGGAGGAACGATCATCAGCTCTTCGCGAACGAAGCCCCTAGCCGGCCCATCCTCCAGATAGTACAGCACAGGCCGCCCATCCTGGCATACTGTTTTACGACTCTCGTGTACTGTTAATGACCACGAAGGATCAGTCGCCCGGCGCCGGCCACCTTCAAGCTCATGCTCCCCAGGCGAGTTTGCATACAGATACCGAACTAGAGCATCAGACGGAATCTCAGGCTCCTTGAGGCCAATAGTACGGTGAGCTGGAGCGGCCGGTGTACGGAATACAGAAGTGTCCTTAATATCATCAACCGGCTTCCGACACATCAAACGAGTCACCTCACCGTTAAGCGCCGCCACCACCTGAGGAAGAGCCTGAACCCATTCAACCGAATGTTCAGAGGACCATCGAGCTGCCAATAGTAGCTCCCGGGCGTACTGGGCACCGAACAGTCTCTCTGCCAGAGTGCGATTGAACCTCTCGACGATCGCCTGCTGCCGGTGATTCCCATCTTCTCCAAGCCATATCTGTCTTATTCTTCGCTGCCAGCTGGCTCACGGCACTCATAAATTCACGCCCAGGGTCAATCTTCAGAAGCTGTGGATATTTGACTGGCCCGCGTTTGTAAATTCGTTCCAGGGCCAAAGCCACTTCTTCGCTGCTCTTGTCAGTCAAAGCCTCTGCTTCCTTAAACCGTGAGGCAACATCTACAACCGTCAAGGCATACTTAAATGTCTTACGACCAACCCGGTCATGTGGTAGGTAGAGCAAGTCAGCCTGATGGACGGCATTCGGTCTATCTTCATCAATAGATGGCCGAGGAATATAACGAGGAGCGGGTAAATAGATCTGAAAAATAGCTTGCTTTTGTAGCCATTCTCAGGCAACATCCTCTGAAACATTAGCTGCAGCAGCGAGCTTCTTAATGGCCGCTAAGCCTTTCCAATAGCCCTGAGGGGTGTAGTAGATGTCCTCCAGACCTTTCATTTGGTACTGGGTAGCAGCGGTCAATCTCTAAAGCAACTTATAAGCAACAATACTCGACGCTGCCAGCCCAAGAACGATGAAAGTGATCTTGCGATCTTTCTGCGGCTCAGAGGGCATAAAGAAATCCGACAGGCTCGAGGGGCTCTACGCGTTTGTCAGAGATATGGCGGTATTCCCGCATGGCCTGGTCGACATCCTGGAAAGAGTGAACGGCGTGGTCTTCGCGCTGTAGCTCATCGTTGAGCCAGTCCAGCCGCGCGGTTCTCTTTCTCGCCCACTCGGCCTGGGCCACCTGTAGCCGTTCGACAGCCTCATCGTGCCGTCTCATTTCTTCATGGGAATCCGCATGCCCTAGCTTGGAAAAGAGGTAGATGCCCCCCGTAAACGCGAGAGCATTGATAACGGCGCCCCCTATCATCATTGCGACAGAGTCCATAGCTAACGGGGCTGATACTGTAAAGGCTTATGCAATATATCAGCGGAGATCAAGCCGTCTTTGATAAGCAAATCTCGGAGTGCTAAGGCGATGGACGTGTCTAAAACCATCATCCCAATGTCATACATATCAGCGTCTAGCTTGGGCAAGGTTGCCCCTTTGAAAATCACCTTGGTCAGTTTTGCGGTGCCTACCGTAAGCGCGGCCACCACAGCGCCGTGGTAAACGGCGTTAACAATAGCTCTCCCGTCAACGCTTGCCATTATTCCATATAAAATGGATCTCTGTTCTTTAATACGTGAGTATCCGAACGCTTGGAGGGCGTAGGTGGGGCAGGTGCTTTAGTCCGCCGTAATTTCTGCCTAATTACACCGACGACAACGACAACGCCAGTCACTCCGATAATCCAGGGAGTCCAGCCACGGTAATCAACGGGCACCATTGGAAACAGCGGTGGTGGGGCCTGCTCATGCTCGGGGGCTAACTTTCGTTTCTTCTCACGAACAGTCTGCTGCAGAGCTAGAGACAACCTCTCTGCTTCACGACTCTTTCGAGCCGCAGCTCCTCTCTTCGCAGCCGCAACTTTCCTGGGGTCCTTCGTCACTAGTTTCTCCGTCTCCCGTGGAGCAATTTCGGGGGTCTCCTCCTCCATCTTGTTCTTGCTTAGGACAGATATGTCCAAAATGACAATGCCTAAATGTTGCAAGCGCAACAGTTGCAGGTGCTATGCATATACCGAACTTATGGTAGAGTTCACATGTAACTGTGTTTAGCGCATGCCCTAGAAACGGGTCGGCCTCCAGGTCTGTCACCAAAGCTTGATTATCAGCAATGGGGAGGAACATACTTGCCACTTGTGCGTACATCTGTAGCATAGCCGTGCCCAGAGTCTTTGTAACTGCAGCTCCAAGCCTCGCCTCGTGGCTCGCATATAGCTTCTCAATTTCTTGATCAGGCAAGGCCTCAACCTGTTCCACTGTAAGTTTGAAGTACTTACCTCCTATGTACTGCCCGTCACGTCCCCCAGCCGCAAGTGCTGCCAGCCTTTCACGATGCAACGCATGTCCGGACAGTGGTGTTGTGGCAGGTGGTGTTGCATGTCCGGACTGTGGTGTTGTGGCAGGTGGTGTTGCATGTCCGGACTGTGGTGTTGTGGCAGGTGGTGTTGCATGTCCGGACAGTGGTGTTGTGGCAGGTGGTGTTGCATGTCCGGACTGTGGCGTTGTGGCAGGTGGTGTTGCATGTCCGGGCAGTGGTGTTGTGGCAGGTGGTGTTGAATGTCCGGACAGTGGTGTTGTGGCAGGTGGTGTTGCATGTCCGGACTGTGGCGTTTTTGCAGGTGGTGTTGTATGTCCGGACTGTGGTGTTGTGGCAGGTGGTGTTGCATGTCCGGACAGTGGTGTTGTGGCAGGTGGTGTTGCATGTCCGGACTGTGGCGTTTTTGCAGGTGGTGTTGTATGTCCGGACTGTGGTGTTGTGGCAGGTGGTGTTGCATGTCCGGACTGTGGCGTTTTTTGCAGGTGGTGTTGTATGTCCGGACTGTGGTGTTGTGGCAGGTGGTGTTGCATGTCCGGACAGTGGTGTTGTGGCAGGTGGTGTTGCATGTCCGGACTGTGGCGTTGTGGCAGGTGGTGTTGCATGTCCGGACTGTGGCATTGTGGCAGGTGGTGTTGCATGTCCGGACAGTGGTGTTGTGGCAGGTGGTGTTGCATGTCCGGACTGTGGCGTTGTGGCAGGTGGTGTTGCATGTCCGGACAGTGGTGTTGTGGCAGGTGGTGTTGCATGTCCGGACTGTGGCGTTGTGGCAGGTGGTGTTGCATGTCCGGACAGTGGTGTTGTGACAGGTGGTGTTGCATGTCCGGACTGTGGCGTTGTGGCAGGTGGTGTTGCATGTCCGGACAGTGGTGTTGTGGCAGGTGGTGTTGCATGTCCGGATTGTGGCGTTGTGGCAGGTGGTGTTGCATGTCCGGACAGTGGTGTTGTGGCAGGTGGTGTTGCATGTCCGGACAGTGGTGTTGTGGCAGGTGGTGTTGCATGTCCGGACTGTGGTGTTGTGGCAGGTGGTGTTGCATGTCCGGACTGTGGTGTTGTGGCAGGTGGTGTTGCATGTCCGGACAGTGGTGTTGTGGCAGGTGGTGTTGCATGTCCGGATTGTGGCGTTGTGGCAGGTGGTGTTGCATGTCCGGACAGTGGTGTTGTGGCAGGTGGTGTTGCATGTCCGGACAGTGGTGTTGTGGCAGGTGGTGTTGCATGTCCGGACTGTGGTGTTGTGGCAGGTGGTGTTGCATGTCCGGACTGTGGTGTTGTGGCAGGTGGTGTTGCATGTCCGGACTGTGGCGTTGTGGCAGGTGGTGTTGCATGTCCGGACTGTGGTGTTCTTGTAGGTGTTGCATCTGGAGCAGACTCTGCTGGCTTTGCCTCTTCACGTAACAGCTGGTCGAGTATGGTGTCACAATCCATCACAGCGTTTACAAATATCCAGCGTCTAACTCTAATATAGGAATGCACAGCCCATCCAAGTACACAACATGTGCATATCAGTTGTAATAGAACTAAGGCTGTTACTGAGTAACAAAGCACTGCTTCATACATGCTTAAGTGGTGCTTAGCTGATGCTTAACATATGCTTAGCTGATGCTTAACATATGCTTAGTATCTAACACACCTCACCAGCTTTGAGCACTTTATAAGAAAATGGGAACTTGGTCCTCAGTACCAGCTTTGAGAACTCATTAGCTTCGAGTTGCTTTCGCACCCCATCACGTTCCTCCAGAGAGTGGATGACGTAGTTCTCGACCAGGCAGTCTTCAAAGTTATTCTTATCCTTGGAATGGAAGAACGCCACCCACTGTGTCTGCGCCCAGAAGCCTTTCGCAAAGGCGTTGTACTTCTATGTTTGAACCCACAGACTTTGCTGGGCATGTCTCCCTCTAAAGGCTAGATAAGTCAACATTGTCCGCTTCTGCGCGATAGCGTCCTCTTCGCTGCAGTCATCAATGATGTATAACGTCGGCGTCCCCTGAAACATTTTATAGAAGACCTCTAGCCATTTGAGCAGCCGATCACCGGGGTCAAATATGAAGACCTCGGGATCTGACCACACGCACGGCCGGGCCCGGTATGTTTCATTGTATCGTACCGAATGGCAAGCAATGACAATATTCTCGAAAACACCCCTGTACATGCCTTCCAGAAGGTCGAGAATGAATTCTGTTTTACCACACGATGTGGGTCACGTGGTGATGGCCGAGTGTGGCTTAAGTGGGAACTCCATTAATAAACAACACTAACGAATCTCCCGGTGTCGATGTTCAGCTGTCCGTCCATAACCAAATAAACTTAGCAGTACAGTGGACCCGCCGGTTTAGCCTCTTTCGTGATCTGGAGAGTGATACCCTCAGAGCCGTTCTCTACACGACGGCCGCTGCCGTGAAGATGGTCATCGTCGGAGGTCCGGAAGTCCAGCCACAAGCAGAATTTTGTCGTCAAGTACTCGCCTAGACTGACATCGAACAATCCTAGCTCTTTGGCGACTGCACTTGGCTCAGGGTGTCTTTTGAGGCCACCCGCGAAGAATTTCCTCACTTCGTCCCAGAGCTTGTGTGGCGCTAAGCTTTGCGCAAATAGCTGATTGGCTTGTCCTTGTACGATGACTTCAACCTTGGTGATCTGCGGGTTATAAAACAACTCTATTTGGCGTGCAACATCTTTGTGGTTGGCGGGATCTTCTCATAATAGGAGAATGCCTTTCAAAGACTTACAGGGTGTGTTCAGATTGATGTTCCATATCAAGTCCTCCTTTTTCTGAGAGATCCGTCTATGTCGTAGGACCCGCTCGTATAACACCACCATACGGCTCTCATACATGCTCCGAATTAGCCGGGCCAACGTGGTTCAGTGACTACTTCGTACTCGAGACAGATGTTTTTTATGGAATATGAGGAGTTGCCGGCATCTATACCAATTGCGCGAATCACTCTTAAAGCGTCGTTAAGGGTCAACGCAATCTCCAGCCGATCACTAAGAGCAGATTGGTAGAAGGGCGCATGCGTTTCAAGCAGCTCAAAGTCTAGTGGTATGTAGTACGTGTTTTTGAAGGCTTTCGCGATGGCCACGTCTTTCGCATTGGCGGGGGGCAGAACGACAGCATCCGCTGCGCCAACACGCGCCTTGGTTACATTCATGCCGGTGCTTGTATCGATGCATTGATACACAGCGCTCGCCCACTTCGATCGGCTCTTCCAAAGATCGAGGTAGACGTTGTAGACATCACACAAGAGAGAAGACTTCATTGCCCGAGAGCCTGACGGTCAGCTTTTGAACCAGCGCTCGGCCGAGGTTCTGGACCATCAACCGGTTGACATCAGGGGAGCTGACCCCGCACCGACTGTCACAAATATAAAACACCGCGTTTAACCAGTTGATTACTATAGAGACTTTCTGATTAACCGGCCTATCTGCAAAGCCGAAACTATTTTAACTAACAGAAAAAACAAATTGGATGTCAAAATCCCCAGGACGGTCAACAGTTGCAGCTGCACGTGTTTACATGGGGTCGGCAAAAATGGGAACATTTGGAAGTGAGTGAGATGAATCTTTTCACCACTTTGACAGTTCATAAACAGGTCGGATTGAAAGCGGAAGTACTCAGCTCGGGAGAAAACAGTTCGTCTGTCATTTAGTGTTTTCGGACATCAAGCGAAATGGCGGCTTGTTATTGAAAACTGTTGTTGGGATCATACAGTAACTCGCTAGCTTGGTGTGGGAGTCAAAACAAGTGATGACAACTCTGACATTGATTGAGCCAGGGAGGATAGATTCTTGACAATGGATTATATGCCCAAATAACACCTGTGTGGACATAATGAATACCGTCACGTGACCAATTTTAGCTTTTGCCATAAACCATGATTGGGAGAAACAGTGTTGACCAAAACCGTGGATTAGGATGGACGTGTTTGTGGGAGAGCTCTACAGTGTTAGATTAATTTAAGATTAACTAGCATGTGTCGTTATGGCAAAGGGTAGCAGCCATCCCGGAATGAGGATAGTTTGCATAAGGTAGTTATATAGTATAATTAGTCCTAATTAATATAGGCAGTAGTCTTGTTAAAACTATAGTGTGATGATTAGCACTGTTAGTTGGAAACTAGATAGAGTAGTGAAGTGATAATTGGCTCTGCTAGGATGAATAGGATAGAGGAGTGATAATTGGAGAGATTTTAGATTGGAAACGTGTCCAATGGGGGGATCTTTCAATGGTTTACCACTGAAGTTGTGCACGCTGTTTATGGGTCTTTCCATGTCATCGCCTGATTCGGACGTAGGTGAGGAGCTAATATGCTCTATGACAGAGTTTAGTTAGCTGTAAAATAACTGAGCAAGGCAATAAACTTACACTCAGCCGGTAGGATCAGTGACTAGTACTATCACCAGATGTGTTGTTTTTCTCACAGGTTCCATACCAGTTACGAGGAAGTTCACCATTGGGTTTGATGAAGACATAACACCAGTTGGACACAAAAATGTTTCTTACAAAAAAGGAATAACGTCTGAGAAGAAAGATGGTTCACCTAAGATGGGTGATGATTGTTAATGCATCACACAGCATAAGAACATTGGTACCTATACAAGAACATTAAAATATAATAGTCACAGAGTGTGATATATTCTAGTGAAATAGTTCAAAAGACATGATACCTGAACCTAGAAAGACACTAGTTAGGTTCAAGTATATTAACAATAACAGTGATACTTAAATACTCACTACAAAGGATTTGTGCATTCTTTAACAACGATAGGAAATTATGTGCATTGGGCAAACGGTCCATGATCAGCTGTAATTTACAAACAGTATCTATTTCAGATGATCAGGAAGATGGATTACCAGGTAGCTACAGATGACAGTCGGTGTCCGGCAGGAGAGATACAGTACCGGGGTGA
>JACEFZ010007999.1:0-25739 GCA_014155875.1 Cepaea nemoralis | reverse complement strand
AACCCTTTTGTGCTCGGGTTATTTCATCCGTAGCTTCTACCGAAGGTAATGTCCTGCTTGAAGGTCCCGTTCCTGAAGTACTGGGGATATCTGAGTTATCCATTGTGAGTACTGTAACTGTACCCTCCCGTTGTAACTGGAATGTGGTAATGGATACTGGAGTTTTTGCAGCAGTAGATGCGTTGTTACTTTTTTTACAAGTTAGTAGAAGTATGTGCTGTACATGTTTGTATGTTTTACTGAGCTATTGCAACCCCTTACTTGATTATTGTAGTCCGTATCATGATGTTGTAACACTTACTGGGTTGTGGAAATTCCTACCTTTACTGGGTTGTTGTGGTCCTTACTGGGTTACTGTTGTCCTTACTAGGTTGTTGTTGTCCTTACTTTGTTGTTGTAACCTTTACTGGGTTGTTGTAGTCCTTAATGGGTTGCTGTTGTCCTTACTAGGTTGTTGTTGTCCTTACTTTGTGGTTGTAGTCTTTACTGGGTTGTTGTAGTCCTTACTAGGTGTTGTAATCCTTACTGGGTTGTAGTTTACATTAAGTTGCTGTAACCTTACAGGGTTGTTGTAGCCGTTACTTTGTCGTTATAGTATTTAACTGGTTGTTGTAGTCCTTACTGGATTGTTGTAGTTCTAACAAGGTATTGGTAACACTTACTGGGTTGTGTAGTCATTAATGGGTTGGTATAGCCATTACTGGGTTGTTTTATTCCTGACTGGGTTGTTGTGCGTCTTCTGGGTTATTGTGAGCCTTGCGGGATTTTTGTGACCCTTACTGGTTGTTGTGAGCCTTACTGGGTTTTTGTGAGCCTTACTGTGTTGTTGTGACCCTTACTGGGTTGCTGTAGCCATCATCGGTTTGTTGTAGTCATTATTCGGCTAGTTTAAATGGTTCTTTTATTCCCTATATAGTTACGAGTGCCGGCTTCGTGGCTTAGAGGTTATGACTTTTCTCCGTAATCTCGTATACTCTCGTCGGTAACGTGATGACGGTTCAAATCAGCAGTGGTTCGAATCGCATCGGTAACTTACGGGGTAAGCAATGGCAAACTACGGAGCGTAATCTTGCCAAGAGATCAACATACAGCTGAAAGATGCTGGTGTTGACAGCTAAGTCCTGTAAAGGATATGCTAAAAAAACAAAACAAAAATATTTACGAGTACTGAATGGTAGTTGCTCTAACTGGCTGTAACCAATACTTGACTGGTTTAATCCATATATAGTTACTGAGATACTGAAGTCCTTATTGGTTTTATGCACCTCCTGCTGAGCTGTAGTAACTTCTTACTGGATTGTAACTTTCCGACTTCTTGTAACTCTTGTAACCATCAACGAGTATTACTGGATTTGTGTATTCTTTACGCTTTTCTTTACAATCCGTTGTCGCTTCTTGCAATCCTTACTGAGTTGTTACGACGCTATATTTTTCTGGTGTTCTTAATCTGTTGTAAAATCGCAACACCTATTATTTGGCACAAGAATTTGTCCGCTCAACTAGTACAAAACTGAATGCTACTCCATGCTACAGCTGTTTAAATGCGGTTACCTAGGAAACCGTAAACATGTCAAGGTTATTGACCATTGTGAAGACTGTATAAAGTTCCATTTTAAAATGTACCGGAAATAGTAGTATTGTAGCAGAATATGTATGTTAGGTGGGCAAAGCTACAGCACGCTTGAGCATCAGGATGGAATGGGAAGAAAGATGCTCAAGTCGTGACGTAGTTTGTTGTTAGGAGTCAGTCAACATCTGGGACTGGAGGAGAGAGGTCACCATAATGTCGGAATTGAAATGAGATTGTTGTAGTGGTCATCAATGTGAAATAAAACTCCATTTATATTTAACCAGAGATCTCGTTGGTCCTCTATGTGTCTGCTTTGTTATAGAGGACTAAATGGTGCCCACGACTCAGGATCGGAACTTGGAGTGTCGCAGAATCACAATACGCTGTCCATGTAAAACATCGAAGTAACTACAAAGTTTTGAAGATCTTGTTCTGCTTGCGTCAATTACCCAGAGACAGAATTACGGCACGGTTCTATACTTGTATTGAACGTAAAAACGAAGTTGACAAATGGCCACTACGTCGTCTGTGAGAGTTACAGCAGCCAAAAGCCCGGCTAGGGGTGGTTGTCTGTAAATATTTTTCAGAATCCTCGCTGTACGGACCTGCTATCAAGAATCCTAGATATATAGGCAGTCGTTATCAGCTGAGTTATGAAAGCCGGCTTGCCAGGGCGAGTTGCTGTACAGTGGTGATCATCTTGCTGAGCAAAAGAGTGAGAAAGACCAGCACGTTTTTTCTGGATCATTTGAAATAAGAGGCTCAGGAAAAAGAAACCTTCAAGGCAAATCGAATCAAGTAGAAACATTTTACTAACAGAGCAGTTGTCTACTTCTCGTCAAGATTGCCTGGAGCGAACTAAAAGCCGCAGAATCCTGACCTTGAGAGTTTGAAGAAACAAGTCAATCACTCATTTGAAGAATAAGAAGAAATGAAAAGCTCATCAACAGCAGCGATACCGCTAGGGAACTCTCGGAAGTGGGAGGGGCAGACTGGGCTGCCGACCTACTGAAGAGGGGACCCAAATTATCGCTTTAGTGAGCTACAGTTCTCAAGACGTCGCTTTGATGTGCCCTGTTATCGGGTGAAGAGAAGGCTCAAATCTGGTAGGGGCTCAACCAGGGGCTGAAGTTACTGAAACGTTGGAAGAAGAAACTACCTGAAGTGCGTGATCGGTTGGAGGAGCATTTCAACTAACACAGACTCCTAGCGTTTGAATTCTACCTGACAGCGAACATAGAGGAATCCGTCTTTCTTGGATCGAGGGCAGAGGTTAGGGTAATTAGTAAACCTTAAATATCATTTTAAGTACTATTGACTGGTTGAACAATTCTTAGTGTGTAAAGTAAAAACGGGCATGTCTTTAAATTAGCTGGTTATAAATGTGAATTTGATTTTATTAGTGTATACAGAAATATTTCAGCATAGTAAAAGAAACAACAGGATATGGCAACAGGCAGACTATCACAGCGCAATAGAGAAACAGTCTTCTTTTCTTCGTATTTCGGCTGAGCTCAGGACGAGTTTTTTTTTCAGGTACCAAGGAATATACAGAGGAAGAAGTAGGCATATTGTTTTAAGCTTGATATAAATTACAAAGAAGTTAATATGAATTACCTACATGTAGAATTACAACGTATCAGTACATGGTTGGGAGAATTAAAAGAGGCAGTTAGTGAAGTAGAGAATTTTGTAGAAACGTTGAAGAACAGAACGACTAGACAAGACCCTTATAGATTTAAGGTAGACTACAATAGAGTAGGAAAGAATAACAGGAGACAGCCACTGCTTAATAAAGACAGAAGACAATATGGCTATTATGAACCAAGACCTGATGTATGTGGGGTAAAAGACGGTGAGAACAGACGTAATGGTGAAAAGTCGGACTGGTATGGCTGTTATAGATACAAGAATGGTCCTGAGAGAGACTTTTCCAAGAAGTTATGGAATCCTATAGCAAGAATGCTAGGAAAAAACGTGACGACTGGTTTGAACAAAGACGGGGACAGTATCTGAAGTCAGGGTCAAAGAACAAAGTGGAAAACGTAAGTGAAAATTCAACTATTCCTAAGGTAGTTGCCAATATGACTGTTAGACAGGAAAAGAAAACGACGGTGTTAATAAAGAGAATAGACCGAGAGACACAGACGCAGACAAGTAATACGATAAATGATAGCACGCAGACACATAGGGATACTGTAGAGAAGACAACCCAGGTACAGTCAATTAAGAAAATAGAAAAGAGAACGCAAACTATTAAGACGGTGGAAATTGCGGAACCACCTCAGGTGAAATTAGAAAAAGTTGAAGTTAAGAAAGATAGACAGACGAGAACCAAAGACGAAAGGAAACCAAAGAGGAAAAGTATTGAAGAAAGAAATAATAGTATGATAGTTAATAGAGGTACTGCCATGTCAAGTTCCTCAGGTATAGACTTAATCCCTAAATGGTGTAGAAATATTAGGTGTGAGAGCTCAGCTTACGGAGAAGATATTTCTACCGCCGCATGTTATAGTACGTGCCGTGATGCTGAGACAACTGTGAATACTGATGATTCGGAGAATGAGAGAATTGCACTACGAGCAGATCCTGACTCGAAGCGTGATGTTCCCTCATACGGTGTGCTTGCTGGTGGACAGACGGACAGAGTTTTGGTTGGTGACTCTTTAGAACTAGATACCAGTTTATATGACAGGAAAGTAGGGAAGGCTAAGAGACGAATACCAAGAAAGAGAAAGAAAGTCAGACGTTCTAAAGCTGACTATGGGAATAGGGTCGAGGTGTCGGCAGTAAATTACTATGAGTCTGATGAAGGAACTATTATCAGTGTGTCATCTGAAGACGAGATGGGGAAATATAAACGTTACGTAAGGTATACAGGAAACAGTGGACAGACCGACGCAAATGAAGGAAATACAAAGAAAGCATTTAAGAAGAAGAAGAAGAATAGACAGATAGCGGAAATTTACTCGACGACAGAAAGTGACTTAAGAAAAATAGAAGAATATATGACCTTAAGACCTGAGTACTTTAACAACAGGTTAACAACAGATAGTGAAGATGACATAATTAAAGAAAGACGTACTAATGTATTGAGAGACAATGAAATATTTGGCTTGGATGCGCTCTATGGATGTTGAAATTCTTTGGGTGACGAAGGACATATGGCATTGTTTTGGCTTATGAGAGGAATTGAGGCTTGAGCAAATACATATGGGCTGTCTAAAATAGGCAGTTGAATTTTTTTTTGGTGTAGCATCACATGGTACAGGGTAGGCAATAGTGTTGTTGAGGATAGAGAGTTACGGCAGATGATATTCTACGTGAATACGTAATACAGGATATCTTGTGTTTGATTGCGGTGTAGGGAGAGTAAACAAGGTAAAAATAGTCCTTTGTCCGGAATGGATAGATACAGAGAGTTAATCACGTCGAGTGATGTATAACTGGTGTAATTAAAGTAGAGTAGATTCAGCACAGAATTAGTAGAGAGAGAGATAAACTAAGTATGAATGTTCGTACTAGAAATGGTTCGACTCAGAGCTATGACGTGATGTCTGAGATAGTTTCGCTTGCTGGTTTGTGAAGTAAGTATAGTATTGTTGACAGGTGAACTGAGAGTGTCTGATGAGGAGATATAGATTGAGTAGAAATTGAGTATCCTGTGTAAAATAGCCAGTTGAACGCGAGAATATTAAGAGTAAAAGACTGTAGAAGTTGATGCTTGAAGAATAAGAGTTCTTGGTGAGGGGGATGACGTAATTATATGATGCTTGTGGAGAAAGAAGAGCTGATTAAATCTGAGAAAGTTGTTGTGTGGAGAAGTATAGAATGATAGTTACGAGGTTAGTGGCTCAGCGGAATGAGGTTTGTTTTGAGAGATCGTTGATAGTGCTGGTTAGTGTGTAAAAGAGATATAGTTTGCAAGAGATAATGGATAGATTCCGACCTTTGAAAACGAGTGAATGATTGCGAAAAGTAGAAATAAGACAAACATATGTATGGTGAGAATAGATAGGCTGTTGGCAAGTGATAAGTACAGCATGCATGTACGAGGCGTTTAGTCCGTGCGTGAGTATAAGTGTAGACAAACAGGTGTTCGTCGCGCTGAGTGTGAGCAGGAAGTGAGGTTTCGAAGTCGCTTCAAGTTAGTCAATGTTGGTGGCAGTACCTCGGACCCCCCACGCATTAGGCCCTGGTAGTTGTTGATACTATGGTTGTAGTCCTAATTGTCCATGAGAGTTGAATAGCCTTATTACACCTGTTTCTAATATCATCTTTCTGGTTTGCCATTTGATGACTATTATACTTCCTAGGCACTCGAGACTCTTTATTGTTTCGAATGTTCGTTTAGCTGAATTGTTGTTGTTTGTTCTTCTTTAGGTTATTACGTCGTTGACTCTGTTTTGCTTGTGCTACATTGTTTAAAGTAGATGGATTAAGAAAGGGTGAGTCTTTTGGTTAGAATTACCTGACATGTAGACAGAGTTAATGGAAGTTATATGGACAGGTTGACGAAAGAGAGTAACATTCTGAATGACTGTTTCATAAAACATGTTTAGTATTTTGACAGGGACATGGTCGAAGCTATGTGAATGCCTAATATGAGAACTGAGGAAAGTGAAGGTCTGCTTGTCAGTTATAAGTGGTGTGGATTGATGTTCTGAAAGAATCCCGATAAATAGGAAGAAGAGTGAAAGATACGGAGGTAAACAAGGTTAGTTAAATGAATGTTGGAGAACGTGTTCCGATAAGGGTGACCGGTTTGATTATCGTCACGATGCAAGAGTGCTAGGAGAGACGTGAGGATAGCTTAAAGTAGTTGTGGTGAGATGTTGGAAAGTAATGATACGTTAGTTAATTGCGTCGGGTAGACGAGAAACTTAAAAGTAGAATTAGTTATTGGTACAGTAGGTAGATGTATTGGTGAGAGGTCTATAGTAAATATACAAAAGTTTTTTTTTTGCTGGTAATAACATGGTGGAGATACCGTAGTTAACGGTAGTGATTAAGTAGTTGTAGTAATACCGGAACAAATCCAAGGGAAACAATTGGTGTGCCGAGCCACAGGTTCTTTTGGTAGATAGATGACTGGTAGGTGACATTGAGATAGCCGTCACACTGGTAATAGATAAAATGAGTTGACCTGTAGTTTACAGTGGTTATATTCCAGATATTGTGATGTGTTAGGAGTTAGTTTTGTAAAAGATAAAATGTTGTGAGGGGAGATAATCAATGTTTGACTTCCAGAAAAAGGTACGGTCATTTGTTGAGTAGTGATTTTGGTTGAGGGGAACAAGTATTGTTCCGCGTTATGATGATCTGTAGGTAACAGATATATATATATATATATATATATATATATATAATATATATATATATATATATATATATATATATATATATATATATATATACGTATTTTGGCATTAATGCTTGGCATTGAGTTGTTTTGTTTTATAACAAAATAAGCATGACTTGGGTGAATAGATATGTGTTACATTGGTTCGTATAGGAGGCCAATTTAAGTAGTTAATTCTATGTGAATTATTTTTTTGAAAACCTTCTCTTTAGCGAGAAGACAGTTGTTTTTATTGAATTTGAGCTTTTAATGCCTCATATATAATATGTTTTTTTGTTTGATTTGGTCTTGTAAAATGATTGTTATTATTTGATTTTAGAATAGGATTATTGTGTTCTTAGACTTTTGCGTATAAACTATTGGTCCGTAAAAGAGACCAGTAGTGTTAGGTAGAGTATTTTTTTTTTCTGAGTAAGCATGTTATATTATTTTAAAATGTGTTTTTCTTTGAAGGGAAACATAAATATGTATTTAAAAAAAACTATTTGGGGGGTATGATGTCCTGTTTTGATTTTATTTCGCTTCACTCATGATTTAAGTAAATTGTCTTGTGTGTTAGGTTACCTTGTTAGCAAATATGTTACAAATTTAAATAAGTTTAATTTTTAAATAAGTATAGTGTTGGCTAGAATAAAGACAATACATGGGGCTTTATTTAAGACCCTTCGTTCAGAAAAGAGTTAATAAAACTACTGAGAGCTAATAGAGAGACACATTCTCTTTGTGAAGAATAAGTTCATGGGTATTCGGTTACTGTGATATGGCTATGAAGTGTTGGAAACATACGACGGGGTTACTACACAAGTAAAATGGTTATGGGGAATTTAAGTGAGCATTGATTGGAAATATATGGATTGGAAGCCATATGGGGGAAGAAAAGATTAATGAATATAGCAGTGGGGTAAATGGGGGAAAAGTTTTGAACATAGTTTCCATGAGGTCAGAAGAGCCATGATATACGTTCATAAGAGACACGGGATTGCTGGCTTATAGAAGAAGAAGTGGGTAACGTGTTACCCAAGACAAATAGTAAAACATGAATTGAATCCATGTTTGATTAGACACTGTGGATAGCAGTACAATAGTAAAGGGTTGTAAGTGTGAGAAATGAACATTGTGGAAACATAATGACATGGGGTTTTTTGAGGGTCCGTGATATATGGACTGAGATAGAATAAAGTTGATTGCAAGCAGTCACAGACAGGAGTTAGGGGTAGTATAATGTTGCTGTTGATAACGGCATAAGTGGAGGTTTTAGTAGATATGCCCATAATAAATGGACAGTAAGGGGTCGCTGAAAATTTCGGCAAGATTAAAAGAGATTATTATGTGAGGTGATGTGTATTGGGACAGGTCTTAAGGGATAATGGACCTTTTTAATTGTGTCCTCGGGATGTGTTTTGTGGTTGACATTACAATGCGAGGTTGAGGTAAGGTTTAGAGCTATAAAATTAGTAGTGTCTGTAATATATAGACACTTGGGAGGGAATAATATTTTTTATGGTTGGTATTTGATGCTGTAGATAGCAGCGTAAAATGTTACCATAATAAGTGGTACTGTAGGAGATATAATTATTTTAGACTTTATTACATAAAGTCTCAAATGACATAGGGGGGGGGGGGGGGGGGGTAAAGGTGTGTGATTTAGGTGAGTGTGGTTTTGTAAAGGAGTGTGGTTTAGGTGACTGTGGTTGTTTTTTTTTTTTTGAAAGAATTCTACTTCTTTGAATCTCCGGTGCGCACCGATTCTTTGTCTTTCTATCATGTGCGAGTGTTCTCAAGTTGATTGAAAGTAGAGAATTAGTAAGTAATGCTGGTGAAGACAATAGGGAGTTGGTATCAGAAGAGTACAGCGTTTGAAATTTTAAGCGGATTGCTTATGAAGTGGAGAAGAAATATTTAAGAAGATGTGTTATGATGTATTGTATAAAGTTGAGATTTAAATGTTATTAATATATGTTATGTTAAATTTTGAATAGCCAAGAAATGTATAGTGGTTTACTATATGGCAGGGGAAAGAGTTACGAATAGATTTTTTTACTTAAAATAAAGTTGGTTTGGGGAAGATTAGAGGAGTTATAGGAGATAAGGAAAGAGAGGGAATAGAATAGGGGGATTGGGAGTAAAGACTTTTTAAAGGAAAAAAGTCTTTCTGAAACATAGGAAGGTGTAGCAGAATATGTATGTTAGGTGGGCAAAGCTACAGCACGCTTGAGCATCAGGATGGAATGGGAAGAAAGATGCTCAAGTCGTGACGTAGTTTGTTGTTAGGAGTCAGTCAACATCTGGGACTGGAGGAGAGAGGTCACCATAATGTCGGAATTGAAATGAGATTGTTGTAGTGGTCATCAATGTGAAATAAAACTCCATTTATATTTAACCAGAGATCTCGTTGGTCCTCTATGTGTCTGCTTTGTTATAGTATACTCACAATACAAACAATATTAGACAATGTTGGACTGATCACTATATAACTAATTGAAGGTATTGCCACCAAAAGGATGCACTGATGCCATTTTGAATTGAGACAGATGAGTGAAAATTCTATAGAATACAGCAACGAACTAAGTGTGGCTTTCATAGATCAAGAAAAAGCCTTTGATCGAGTAGATAAGAATAAGCTGTGAAAAGAATAGATAGAGAAACAAATTAGAAACTAAGAACAAATGTTGGGATAACACCTATTACTGACTTCATGGAACACCAAAGAATTCAATGGTTCTAACATTTAGCTAGAATGGAAAAAGATCAACCAGCAGCTAGATGATATGGAACAAAAGAAAAAACAGCAGCTGCAGCAGGATATATCAATATGAATTGCAAACAATTCAGCTAGAGCGTTCTGCATGAGAACATCAGGATTCAATGCGAAATGGCGACTCAGGAAAAGGTTACTAGATGGAGTAAAAGAGACAGTGAAGAAATCAAGTATGCCGTAAGTACAAGCAACAAGACCAGCTAACACATGCAACTACGTCTGTTTCCTCTCTGCGACGCTTCGCAGAAAAGGTAGTAGGAGACAAGAAGGAGTATATACATGATTGATTTGTATTGCTGGTGTTTGTAGTTAGCAATGAATGTGGTGTTGATGTTGCGGTGTATAATGTTGAAAATCTCCCTGCGAAAAAAAAGCAATAATATTAATCAATAAACGAAGTTTATGCTACAAAGATTAAGGTGAGCAGGAGAGAGACTCAGAAAAAGAAGGAGGGTGAGAAGAAGATGAGGAGGAGGGAGAAGAAGAGTGGAACAAGAGATAAGAGGTAAGTGGAAGAGAAAGAAGAATATGAAAATTAGGATGGATGGAGAGGGAGAAGAAGAAGCAGAAGAAGAGGAGGAGGACACGAAGTGAAAGGGAGTGGGGGAATAAAGTGCTGTCTCATAATAAATGTAATGTGTAAATTCAAGAAACATATACACACCTTCTTCTACAAACATTCCAGCATATTATACATTTCCTTTCTGTTGCGAACAAACGCCTGCCAACAAATGACAGACTAGGATGTACAGTCAAGATATATGTATGAGGCCTTGTGCTAGTCGCACAACGTTGTTTCGGTCTCGCTTCAACTAACAACAGATGTAGCGGCAGCGTTTACTGCAGCTGTAAGTCGAGCGTGGATTTGGTATTCAGTGATTTCTTACCATACCGGGCTTTTATTATCAGTTAAGAAAGGTCCGGTCTGTAGCAGGATGTGCAACATAAGATAACACGACAAGGGGTGGTAAGTTTCCGGGGAAATAAAAACAACAAAGACACGTACAAACCTGACAAAAACCTCAGGTCAGATGAACAGAAATCACAGACCACGTTAACTGATTCAATGTTGAAAGATAATAAATCGTCAAACGGGACCTCTGACGGCACAGAAGGACGATATATCGCCATACTCGGGTCATCGTGTTATTTGCTTTCTTTCGTGGTATCTTCCGCAATTTCTATTCTCGGGGAACAAAGATTTGCATTATAATACGTGTTCATTTTACTGTGCGCCACGTTTAGTCTAAAGTCTAAACCGACTTTTTGTTTGGTACTGAATCTGTCTATAATACATGACCTGCCGGCCTACAGGTTATGGGTTCGAATTGACATCGAGGCAGAATATTAACTTATCCTGAGTCCCCGGGTCGACGTAGTTTAATACGGGTACCAGGAAATGTCTTGGAAAGTAAAAAAACGGCCGACTTTGACCACGTCACCTCTCAAGTGCCGATTGGTCTATAACAATGTGAAACCAGCACCATATATCTAAACTAACGTAAGACGGGTAAATAGGGCTTGCACAAGAGAAAGTAGAACATGAGATAAAACTATAAGTATTGACCTAATGAACAACTAGGGTTAGAACTGAATATTAAGAAGATACAGATTATGGTCGTCACTGCGAAGAAGGAAATTCCATAATGTGATATACAAGTAAATGGGCATATTCTTAAGCAAGTGAATTGATACAGTTATCTCGGCACAGTGTTAACATCTGATGGGAGATGCCTTGAAGAAATTGGAACAAGAATTGCCATTGCGAAGGTAGCCTTTTGCAAGATAAAAAAACACACTGACCAATAAAAAGATATCAATTGAAACGAGAAAAAGAGTATTGAAGTGCTACATAGAATCTATACTTTTGTATGGATGTGAAGCGTAGACAATAAGCAGTCAAGCTGAAAAACATCTGATGGCTGTGAAAATGTGGTTTCTGAGGAAAATGCAAAGAATACCATGGACAGACAGAAAAACCAGTGAAAAAGTCCTACAAGAAACAAACGAAGATCGTAAACTGATTAGAGTCATTAGACGTAGACAGTCTACATATTGTGGGCATGTTATGAGAAAAAATGAATTGGAAAACTTGGTGACGACTGGCAAGATCGAGGGGAAGAGACCAAGGGGAAGACCGAGAGGTAAATACCTGGATGGTTTGGCCGCGTGGCTTAGTCGAGACAGGAACACGGAGCTGATCCACGACTCTGGTGATCGAGTGAGATGACAGAACATGACCGCCCACGCTTATCAGCATGGCACATGATGGATGGATATATTGAGTATTGGGAACGCAAGCGCTTTAATGTAGTCGATAGGGTCGAGAGTATGTCGTCTGCTTTAGTCTTTCGCTAAAGTGAGGAAAATACTGACCACTTATTCCTGCTTCGGGACGTGTTTTAACATATTATGTGCCAAACAAAAAGTGGATTTGGACCCCAAAAAGTAAATTTGGACCCAAAAAAGTAGATTTGGATCAAACAAAACTGAATGTAAGTAAATGTGAAGTAGGGGTGTGTCACATTTATTATGACTTAACAGTTGTTAATGTGGTAGCAGGCATATAGCATAATAATGATATGACAACATTTCGGCAATATATAAGCCCATGGCAGATACGGGAAGTCGTTTAAGACGATTAATCATCCCAAGGCACTTGATCAGTTAAGTATATGGAACAGTGTTCTCTTATTTCATCGTGTAGGCAAAGGAAGCCATGGTGTCGACTGGAAAGCTCATCGTTGGGACAGACAAAGGCAGACCAAGAACAATTATTCTGGATGACTGAATACGGTGGCATGGCGGAGTCTCCATCGTCATCAAGTGCCTTGCTGGCTGGCGTTGGCGATCATACTTCTCCACAACTTGCTATCTACGACGACATGAATCAATTCAGTTTAGTTCAGTCAGGAGCCGACATCACAACAATCGGCACATTCCCCTGCGTGCTCCGTTCTCATCTACAACAGCAAGCGAAGAGTCCCATACTAATGACACCAGTAGCGGTCTGTTTATGTGTTCGTCTGGCCTTCCCTCGGAGTTTTGTGTGTCGGCCAGATCCCCTGGTCACTCCCCGCAGCACCATTCTCTCCAAGCCGTAATGATCCATTTGTTCTTCTTCACTGTACATTGATTCCAAAGACCCCCGACCTTATATGCCTTATTATGCAC
Organism: Cepaea nemoralis; assembly: GCA_014155875.1. Lineage (NCBI taxonomy): Eukaryota > Metazoa > Mollusca > Gastropoda > Stylommatophora > Helicidae > Cepaea > Cepaea nemoralis. The sequence continues at coordinate 12,875 of JACEFZ010007999.1, read as the reverse complement.
CAATACCAAACCAAGTGCAGACCCAGCTAATTGGCATGGATCAATTCATGTGTTGACTCTCTTCCGTGTCATAACACAAGACTTTCAGGAATATTCTCTTGATGTCTCTCTATCTCTCTTTCCACAAATCCTTCTGGTTATCATAGAGAAATATCAGCAAACTAACTGATCCAAAAAAGGGTACATGACAGCCTACGCCATTTGCACGGCACACGTTGATGATATGACACCCTAAAAACAAGTTAGTTGCATATCCTTTACGGACGTTGCAGTCAACCCTAGCATGTTTTATCTGTTCGTGATTCCTGGGTAAATTTACGTTCAGTAGATTGCCATTGCTTTCTGAACGACCGGCACCCATACCATTTCATTAGACGTAGACAGTCACAATTTTTTGGTCACGTTATGAGAAGAAATAAATTGGAGAACTTGGTGACAACTGGCAAGTTCGAGGGGAGAAGATCCAGAGGGGGAGGGGAGGGGCAGAGAAGTAAATATCTGGATGGCTTGGTCATGTTGTATGGTCGAGACAAGAACACTCAGCTGATCCACGACTCTGGTGATCGAGTGAGATGGCAAAACATGACCGCTCACGCTTACCGGCATGGCACATGATGATGATGATACCATTTCATAAGAAACCAACGGAGCTGTGTTTCGAACGCGGTATGCGGGATGATGAACTGCGTCTGTAACGCCTTCGCCACGGAGAGGGTATGAAACTCTAACACTGCGGAATGTTACACACACACACACACAAAATGAACTTCAAAACAATTTTTTCCCATAGTGAATTTCTACACAGAAGCCACAGACAATATGTTGCACGATTTATTGCCTGGCATACGGTATTTCACTACATCTCGCCAGGTGCATACTGCAGAGTTATACATCACATGAAGTGAATAAATGAATAATACTTCAGCTGAAACAATTAAAACACAGTCAAAACACAGCATTGCAGGTGTAACGACAGAGCTAAATATGAACCTGTCTATGAACAGAACACACCAAGTTGAAGGCGTGTGACCAAATCTAAAGTGACATGGGAATAGATAAACTGTATTAAACCGTTACGTACACAACAGTATTCCAATCGATCAATCATTCGCAACCCATCCAGAAAGCAGGGGTGTGGGATGGAAAGGGTGATTGCATTTTCGGCAACGGCGAAGTTTCTCGTCAAGTAGGACTTTCGTATTATAATGTTTTATAAAGTACGTCCTTGACAGTGGAAACTAATCTGAAGTTTGTACTAGGGGGCTTCAAATGAAAACATTAAAAGTGTGATAGAAATTAAAATAACCATGCCATTGTCTTGTAACCTGCCAATATTGTTGCTAAGGATGTCAAGAGGGTTAAGCATCTAACATCATGGTGCAGACGATTACGGTGACATCATAAGAACAGTTTAAAGACGGCTGCCCGACTTTCAACATTACCAAAGAGGAGCTGCGTTCTGTTATAAGTTTTTATCAATGAAAGGGTGAAACTTATAGAAATTCATCGGCGAATGAAGGTCCAGTATAATGATGCATGTCTGTCAGTCCAGCAAGTATGTGAGCGGAGACGGAAGTTTCAAAACGGCGTGACTTCTGTAATAAACTGTTCACGACCGGGTCAGGCACACCGAGTAGTGACTCCAGAGTCAACTGCAGCCGTTGAAGGCCTCGTACAGGTAAACCGCCGATTGACTGTGAGTAACATTACCGCACATCTTGACATCAGACTAGGTTCAGCGCACCACATAATTCATGATGTGCTACAGTACCGCAAAGTGTCTGCAAGGTTAGTGCCGCGGCAGTTTACTCCAGAATTGATACAACGACGAACTGATGCTTGTCAAGAACTGTTGCAGTGCTTTGAAGCAGGCGGTGATAGTTTCCTATCAATGATTGTTACTGGAGATGAAACCTGGGTTCATTACCACAAGCTGGAAACCATTCCTCCTCACCGACACCAAAGAAGTTTCGCACGCAGCCATCTGCAGGGAAGGCTATGCTGGCTCTCTTTTGTGACGAACGAGGTGTTATTATAGATAATTACATGCCAAGAGGGAAAACTGTCACCCGTGATACGTATGCAGATCTTCTTAGGAATCATCTTCGACCCGCAATCAAATCCAAACGACGTGGGCTTCTGAGTGAAGGTTTTCTTTCGCAACTATACGTGGTGTTGGACAGACAGAAAAACCAATGACCAAGTCCTACAAGAAACAAATCAAAATCGTACACTGATTAGAGAAATTAGACGTAGTCTGTCAAAATTATTTGGTCACGTTATCGGAAGAAATAAATTGGAGAACTTTATGACAACTGGCAAGATCGAAGGAAAGAGTACAAGAGGAAGGCAGAGAAGTAAATAACTGGATGGCTTGGTCATGTGGTATGGTCGAGACAAGAACACTGAGCTGATCCACTACTCTGGTGATCGAGTGAGATGGCAAAAAATGACAGCCCACGCTTATCAGCATGGCACATGATGGGTAGATGGATAAATGCTGTAACAAAATATACAGTTAAAGCTATTTATAAATGGTATAACAAAATATACAGTTAAAGCTATCTATAAATGATATAACAAAATATACACTTAAAACTACCTGTAAATGAATTGGCAACGAGGTAGCGTAGGGGTTAGACGTCTCGCCCGCTGTACCGGTGATCCTCAGTCTATGTTCCCATTGAGGCGGATTTTGACAACTGGCTCGTGATTCCGGGTCGACCAAGCTTAAAACTGGTACCAGGAAATTTCTTGGGAAGTAAAAGCCATCAATGTGACACTGATGACATCACACACCGAGCGCTGATTGGTCTATAACAATACGGGTTTAGCACCATATGACCAATGCTCCTTATGACATGTAAAAAGACGCTTTTTTAACTTTTATAAATGAATTATTAACTGTCAACTGTCATTTACTGCCAATATAGTACCTTGCGGTGCATGGCAGGGGGGTCTTTGAACCTGAGGAATTAAGGCCGCCTGGCTAGTGCAGTGGCCGAGAACTATGCAGGTTAGGATTTTCTTTTTGCCCCCGACAGAAAAAAATCCCACACCTTACCGAGGATTCGACCCCGGGTCTCCTGAAGGAGAATCCGGCGTTCTAGCCACTCGGCCAGCCGCTTATTGAATTATTATAATATGCAATTAAAGCTACGTAACAATGTTCCAACAAACTATACAATTAACAACCACATACAAATTATCTAACAAAATATACAGCTTAACCTGCATGTAAAAAAAAATTTGTTTGTTTTTTCGCATATCCTTTACAGGACATCGCTGTCAACATCAGCATCTTTCAGGTGATTGTTGATTTCTTGGCAAGATTGCGCTCAGTAGTTTGCATGCATGTAAATGATCGCACAAAATATACCGTTAAATTCACATATAGCTATCTCACAAAATATTGAGTCAAAACTACACAGAATCCGTGGTTCAATGTGTGAACGTTAATCACACATTTCCAGGGAAACATAGTAATAAATTTTATGACAGCAACTATTCACTGTGCACGGATTTATCTACAGCCGCATTCTTCCTCGATAATGCCCAAGGTACTAAATCTAATCAATGGTTCTCAACATTCATTCTTGGAAACACACTTTCAAAATTGCAATTTTCCCGGTTAGGTAACAGAAGCCGCTGTGGTGTTGTGGTTAGTGGACTCGCCTATCGACCCGATGACCCTGGGTTTATTCCCCCTAGAACCGTGTGTTCTTGTGATCAGATGGCACCTGAACCAATCCCATCTCATAAAAGTAGGTGAGTTAAGTTACAGATTTCTTTTCCGTGCCATATGGCATGTAGGTGATACGATGTGAATCTTTGAGGATCATTGTTGTTACTTTACCTGTCTGCGTCTACCATATTTGATACTTTATTTGCATATGTACCCTATAGTTGTTACTTTATGTGTGTGTGTGTGTGTGTGTGTGTGTGTGTGTGTGTGTGTTGTGCGTACTAGTTGTTACTGTATGTGTCTGTGTGAACCGTAGTTGTTACTTTAGGTGTCTACCGTAGTTGTTACTTTAGGTGTATACCGTAGTTGTTACTTTAGGTGTCTGTGTGTACCGTAGTTGTTATTTTACGTGTCTGTGTGTATCGTAGTGGTTATTTTACGTGTTCGTGGACACCATGGTTATTTAACATGTCTGCATGCTAGCTGTTACTTAGCGTGTCTCTGACCTAACTGTTACTTTAGCCGTCTTTATTCTAGCTATTACTATACGTGTCTCTGTCCCAGTTGTTACTTCTCGTCACTGTCCAAATTGTTATTGTTCGCTCCTTGTCCTGTCACTTTACGTTTCTCTATGCTGGCTATTATTTTACGTGTCTCTGTCCTAGTTGTTACTTTTCGTCTCTTTCCAAGTTATTAATTTTCACGTCTCTGTCCTAGTTGTAGACCGTGTTGCGTTGGTTTTTTACTAAATGGTATGGGTGCCGGTCGTCCAGAAAGCAATGGCAAACTCCTGAAAATAAACTTGCCAATAGATTACAGCAGCAAAAAATGCCGGTGTTGACTGCAACGTCCTGTAAAGGATATGCAACTGACTGACTGTCCTGGTTGTTGCTTTGCCTGTCCCCATTCTAGCGTAATCAGTAAAGCTGGCTCACAAACAATATCGCAAACTAGCATACTTCGGGCATGTTACGTGTCGCAGGAGCTTAGAAAGAACAGTAATCGAGGGCATAGTTTCTGGAAGAAACAGCAGAAGTCGATCAATTTGGCGAACGACACAGGACATTAAAGTCATCAAGGAAATTAAAACAAACGCTTCGGGCAAGGGAACTGGGGAAGCATAAAGAGTATTTCCTATGTGCTGTGTTGAGAATGATGTTCTGCAAATGAGTTGCTTCTCCTTCTTCTTCTTTCTTCCGATGTCCTTTATCCTCCATTGGGACGTAGGTCCTCAACCAGCCCACGGCAAGCCTGTCTATCTGTTGCTGGCTCCTGTATCTCCCTCCCCGCTCTCCCCTACATACGTCATATCTATAGTTCTCTATTCCATGTCCAAGACAATAGTTTTACTGTTATAACTAGTTATACTAGTTATATACTGTCCTTAGGTTGTTTTGAATGTGTGCTCTATCCAGCACCTGGCATCGTTTTCCTCACCACTTGATTCACTGGAATATGTTGAGTTCTCTCCATGAGCTCCACCTTGTTTATTCTAGTATACCTATTTAGGCTACAACTCAGCACAAGCACCGATTATTTCATGTTTATAGACTTTTGTTTATTTATTTATTTATTTATTTATTTATCGCGTTTGCTCTCTTTGAACTCAAGCGTAGTCCATACACGAGCTATTACTTCTAGTAAACTGGACTGATTTTTGCGTGTGGACTAGCTTTCCATATTACTAGTGTCCCTAGCTACCAGTCGAACCACTCGGACTTCTGAGGTACTTGTAATTTACGTCCCCAAGTCAAGGACGAGAAGTCAACATTTTAGTCCAATTGATCAGTGTATGGGTTTAACCCGCTACCCCGGCATCACGACACAGGAAGTTTAAGAGCGAAAGCTCTTATCCATTCTACATGCTGACTTCCGTTTGTGGTTTATTAGTATTTCTGTTAATTGTTTTCCGTGTTTATCATCCATGCGGTAATACCGGTTTAACACTGCAGTTAAATATGCTACGATTGGTGCCTAGCTGAACTGTCTTTGACTTCATCACATTTTCTAATGCTATGAAAGCTGCTCCTGTAGTTTGTAGTCTTATTATACAATCTCTATTTACCCCCCCCCCCCCTTTTCCAACACACACAAAAGAAGACATGCTGGATGATGATGGTGATAATGGCGATGAAGGTGATGATGATGATGATGATGATGATGATGATGGTGGTGGTGATGATGATGATGATGATGATGATGATGATGATGATGATGATGATGATGATGATGATGATGATGATGATGATGATGATGGTGGTGATGATGATGGTGATGATGATGTTGATGATAATGGTCATGATGAAGATAGTGATGATTATGATGATGATTATGATGATGATGATCATGATGACGATGATGATCATATTCCTCAAACTGTTCATTCCTGTGTGTAGCCGGCTTCTATCACTTTAGCTTGCTAATACCACCTACTGGCCCTGACTGTAACTGAGGAATGTCTTACCTCAACAAGCTGATATAAACACAGACGTTCCAAACAACATGTTGCACGATTTATTGCCTGGCATATTTCACTGCATCTCATCGGGTGCATACTGTATAGTTATATATATATATATCATCTGACGTGAATAAATGAATAAATAATACGTTGCCTAAAATGCATAAAACACATAACCACATAAATAATTATTTCCAATGTGGAACATTGTTATTCCCACGATAATTTCAAATTTAAGACGAACTTTTTTATGCGTGTATAAAACTGGCTTGAACCAGTTCAGTATATTTACTATAAGTGTGGTGGGACATATTTTGGGCTTTCCGTGTTGTGTTATTCGTTATTGTCACATCATTTTTGGGTAAAGGCAATCTTTGTACTGGAGTGTATCTGTCATGCATGACCTAATTTTACCTCAGGTATAGTTGTATACAGGTAGTTGTTAGGGATCTTGGAGAGAAATGTTTTCAAAGTCAGTTACTTAAATGTGATTGCTTTTGTTGGTGTGTGGTGAAAGCTATTATGCCTTCACATTTCTGAACACCTTAAATTGCGCTCGTGTGTATGTGTGTGCTCGCGTGCGTGTGTGTGCACGCGTGCGTGCCTGCCTGCGTGCGCGCGCGCTCGCGCGTGTGTGTGTGTGTGAAAAATCCTTTTGCATAATGGCGAAAATGCTTGCCAATATAAATATGTCAAATGCAGAGAAAGACAGGGTCTTGGGGTGATACATTGAAACTATAATAATAAATACGTGTGAAATATGGGCACAGTATGCCGGAGAATTGTGAAACTATTTCACTGCGCCTAAACTACAGTGCCGAATGGCAAACTACTGATCGTAAAATTGTCTAGAAAATTACGAAAAGTCAGTAAATCTTGCGGTTGATTGTGACATCCTGCAAAAGGTCATAGAGCTAACTTTTTTTTGGGTAAAATTATTACAACAGAGAATGTCGAAGCAGACAGCTACCGCATGTCTACACTGGGTCAAAGAAGAAATTATGGACACAAAACCTCAAGGGTGGGTAGGATCCAAGCGCAACTCCAGTAGAAGTATCAATTGGGGAACCCTCTGAGGCCACTAACACAGTTCATAAATTATCACACATATACTGTTTTGCGTTCATAGATGTTAACGAAAGAAGTAGGGATTAGAGGACGCACTAGACAACGTAACAATTGTAAGCTATAGTTACCGACAAGGATTCGAACCTGTCACCTACAAATGACGACAGTACCTCGCTGCAGGAACAAATGTGGATGAAATACCTGGCTAAAGAAGACACCTTTAGGGGATCATGTGTCGAAGTACACTTTTTCCTGCCGCAAGGCGCTATTGCCATATGGAGGTGACAGGTTCTAATCCCAGTCGGTAATTGACTGGCTACCTTGCTTTCTTGGTAGACGATAGTTTGTAAAATGGAATTATACTTCTCCATAGCACAAAGCCCAGGCTGAATTTAGAGACCATGTGTTGCCCATGCAACACGATCCCTCTCTCGGCCTGCCTAGTTTACTCCAGAGGAAAGGTAACACCAATACGCCCGTAACATGGCAAACTGCAGAAGATGCCGGATCAGCAAAGCAATGCTTAAACTGTCCACCTGTTTTAGCTTCCATCCAAGACCAGTTCCGACCAAGATTAAGGGCCTGATCTGCCCTGCCATGATATTTAGTCTTGATGTTGCATTTTCTTGCACTAGGGTAAGGCTGTCGGTCTCCCTGACGAAGGAGTTAAGGACGCTGTTCGTAATCCCGTATACCCACGTACGAAATGCAGTTGCGAGAGATTCGGCAGCGGATCGCATCGCGTTGGTTTCTTACGGAAAAGTATGTAAGCCGGTCGTTCAGAAAGCAATGGCAAACTACTGAACGTAAAACTTGCCAAGACATCAACAGCAGCTGAAAACTGCTGGTGAGCATATTGGGACAGATTTGCCATACTAACAGACAAATATTGTGAAAACATAAATACACGATATGGCAACATAAAGCAAATGGTGGAAAGTCTAAACAGAGCGATAATACAGGCAGCCACTGAGTCCATTCCAAGAGGAGCGAGGAAAAATTACAAACCATACTGGACTGAAGAACTACAAAGTTTGGAGGACAAAGTTGAAGATGCCAGGAAGACAGCAGAGAGAGAACAAACAATTGAAGCGAATACCTCTCTCAAAGCCATCTCAGCAAAATATAAAAGAACAGTAAATCAAACAACAAGAGATTGTTGGAGGGAAAAAACAGAAAACCTGAATTTTGACAGGGATGGAAACAAACTATGGAAACTAGTGAAAGCCATGAACAATGAAGGACCTAGAAACAAACAAATAACAATTAAACAAGGAAACGCCTTGCTTACAGGCAAAAAGGCTGCAAATGCACTAATGGAACACTATGCAAATGCAAACCACATTGATATTACAACCGAACAGAAGAAAGCAATCAAAGACAAACAGATACATCATAGAAATAAAGAGACAGCAGCAGAATATATGATGGCAAATCTAACAATGGAAGAAATGGAACAGGCCCTAAAAAAGAAGAAATCACCAGGAAAGGATGGAATCACAAATGAAATGCTAATAGGACTAGGCACCAAGGCAAAGAAGAAACTACTAGCAGTCCTAAATAACAGCTGGAAGAGAGGAATAGTCCCACAGGCATGGAAGGAAGCTATACTAATACCAGTCCCAAAGAAAGGAAAAGACCTGGAAGAACCAAATGGCTATCGACCTATCAGTCTACTTAGCTGTGTAGGAAAATTAATGGAACGCATTATCAATGGCAGGCTAACATGGCATCTGGAAGAAAACAAACTCTTAACACCACACCAAGCAGGATTCAGAAAATACAGATCCACTGAAGATCAAATAACCTATATAGCTCAGGAAATAGAGGATGCCTTCCAAGAGAAAAAGCACACACTAGCAGTCTGGATAGATTTAGAAAAAGCATTTGATAAAGTATGGAAGGAAGGACTGAAAGTAAAACTGCAAAACATGCATGTTTGTGGAAAAATGTATAAATGGATCAGCCACTACCTTGAGAACAGAACTGCCAGGACAAAAGTACAAGGACAAACAAGCAAATGATGCTGCTGGAGCAAGGTGTCCCCCAAGGAGGAGTTCTTTCACCAACATTATTCCTAGCATATATAAATGACATCACAGAAAATTTTCCAGCCAGAGTACACACATCCTCCTTTGCAGATGACCTAGCCATATGGACATCTGAAGAATATATTAGTACAGCTAACAGCAGAATACAGCAAGCCTTATTAGCGCTAGAGGACTGGTCAAAATCATGGCTAGTGAAGATAAGTGAGGAGAAAACAACATGCACAGTGTTCTCCCTCTCAAATAAAACTCAGCAACCTAAGCTGGTATTGAATGGAAAAATATTGCGCCATGAAGAAAATCCAAACTATCTAGGAGTCACCTTTGATCGTCGCCTGACATGGAAGACACAGGTTGAGAAAAATCGAACAAGAGCAAGGCAGAGAATGGCAATCATGAAAAAGCTTGCTGGTACAACGTGGGGAGCAGATGAGAAAGTTCTCAAGAAGTTATATACTGGACGGGTGAGGCCAGTACTGGAATATGGCATTGCAGCTTGGGCAACAGCAGCTAAGTCAAACTTTAACAAAATAAGTAGAGTCCAAAACCAAGGAATGCGAATCATAACTGGAAGCCTGAAGACAACGCCTATTAATGAACTAGAAAAGATCACTTGTTTACAACCAATGCAGGATAGAAGAGATATCAGAGCCCAGCAACAAGCAGAAAAATTTAGAAGATTGACAGACCACCCTATGTACAACAGATTTAATGGTTTTGGAAAGGGAAGACTGAAACGTAGCAACTTTGTAGAAACTGCAAAACGAAGGATTAGGGCAGATCCTATACTTAACATATCAACAGTCAAGACCATACACAATGCACACAAGTTCCCAGCTTGGAGACAGCAGCAACTGCCTGAGATGATAGAAAACATTCCTGGTATTGAGAAAAAGAACACTCAGCATGAAACCGAAAGAAGAGAAATAACCCTAAACTACATAAAAGAACATTACCCAAGCAGGAATTGGACCCATGCATATACAGATGGATCAGCCAAAAATTCAATAGAGAATGGAGGAGGAGGAATTCTCCTAAATTTAAAAAATGGAGTGAAAAAAACACATTCAATGGCAACTGGAAAATTTTCAAGTAACTTCAAAGCGGAGGTAGAGGCTTTGAAAACTGCAGCAGAAATGCTCCTGATGGAGGAAAATAAAGAGAAGCAAATAGCTATCTTCACAGATGCAAAGTCAGCTGTCTCAATACTCAAGAGCAATAACAGCACAGAACTAACTGACCTAAGAGCAGCACTCCATGGTCTATGCCAGAAATCCAAAAAAGTTGTAATACAGTGGATCCCATCACATTGCAGTATACCTGGAAACGAAGAGGCTGACAGACTGGCAAAAGAGGGCGGACGACTACCACAGCCTGACATAGACATAACCTATAATGAGGCAAAGAGGTTGATAAAAAGCACTTATAGAACCAAATGGGAATCTGAGCATCCAGGCCATCAGAAGGATGATGCATATTACAAACTCGACCGAAGAGAACAAGTAGCAATCTTCAGACTCCGCACAGGACATAACAGGCTGAAATACCACTTGTTCAATAAACTAAAGATAGGAGATACAGATGAATGTAATTGTAGAACTGGAAAAATGACAGCAAAACATTTGCTGCAGGATTGCCCAACGTATGCAGAACAGAGAAAGATATTTTGGCCCACACCTGCTTCATTTGAGGACAAGCTCTATGGAGATATCAACAAGCTCAAGTTGACCGCAGCTTACTTTAACTACATACAGGTTGACATTTAAAGGTGCATGAAGACCCAGAGGCATGAAATGGAATATTGCTTGGATAGCAAATCCATTATGTGGAAAGTCCAAATCGAAAGCTCGCTGTGTGGGCTTCATAAAAGGTGGAAAAGTGTCCTAGTGGCACGAAATGGAATATTGCTTGGATAGCAAATCCATTACGTGGAAAGTCCGAATCAAAAGCCCATTGTGTGGGCTTCATAAAAGGTGGAAAAGTGTCCTAGTGGCATGAAATGGAATATTGCTTGGATAGCAAATCCATTACGTGGAAAGTCCGTATCTAAAGCCCACTGTGTGGACTTCATAAAAGGTGGAAAAGTGTCCTAGTGGCACGAAATGGAATATTGCTTGGATAGCAAACCCATTACATGGAAAGTCCGAATCGAAAGCTCACTGTGTGGATGTCATCTGCAGACTGCATACTTCTGGTTTCCGGAAGAACAGCCTATGGTGAACGGAAGGCCCAATATACGGAAGTGAGGCTAAGCAGCCATGTGCAGGACGTGACGATTCCTTGGGTGAGCCCAGTACCAGAGCGCTATGTATCGGCTCTGCAATTATGGAAGCCTCCTTGGATGGCGGGGAATGCCCATGGTCTGCCCCTGCCTTCCCTTGAGGGCTGACCAGGATCTTTGGCTGTTCTATATGGACCAGCTGGGATGGGGGATAATACCACAACAGTGAGAGTCAAACGTCCTAAGAAACCCCCGGGAAGGTTAACCCGGTCAACAAATGCCCGCAGAAGTCGGATGTGTCGGCCTAACGGCGCAAGAACGCAGCTCTGCTGTAAACAGGCACAACGCAATCACATCCGAAAAAAAAAACTCCGGATGAACGAAGAAGAAGAAGAAGGATATGCAAAAAATGGGGAGTAAGGCTTGTGTCCTCACAATTGCGCTCCTCCACCCAAAGCTGTTGATAATATATTGTGTGCCGGGTGGAGCGCCGCCCAACATTCAGCGTTAACAGAAAGCAGGTAGTGCCGTTTATTGCGTCATGCGGTAGCTCAGTCATATCTAAGACCTGACTTTCTGGTCAGTAACTAGAGCTTTCAATTGTTATGTGTCGAGTGTGTCCTCTAATTCTTGCTTCTTTCTTCTACTTTTAAAAGCGCCAAACAATCATCATCATCATCATCATCTTCCACTTCTGCCGTCAAGCGTCGTGGGGAGGAATAATTTGCGTTCTAGCGCCCGGTGGGCGGCACTGGATAGTGTCATTCCGTGTGGTTGTACAATGTCTTTGATGTCGTCAATCCATTTTCTTCATAGATTTCCTCGTGGTCTTGTCACAGATGCTCTTTGATGTAAGGCCAGTGATGGTAGTTGCTGATGTTGCATTCTAACGACATGGCCAAACCACTTGATCTTCTGTCTTTCAATAAATGCGGCACAAGGTGTTGATCCCACAGCCTGTCTGATAATAGCATTTCTTACTCTGTCTCGGATTGTTAAACTGGCAGCTCTAATCAGGCATCTCATTTCGCAGGTGTTGATTTTGCGAAGGTGTAATTTGGATAAAGTCCAGGTTTGAGATCGGTAGCAAAGGGTTGGTGTGAATATGCGGTTTATTATCTGTCGTTTTGCGAACATGGGTATATTTGGATGTTTCAGAAAGGGTGAAAGTTGATATGTAAGTGCACTAGCTTTTTGACATCTGATTTCGATTTCTCTGTCCAATCTGCCATCTTCTGTGATCATACTTCCAAGATATTTGATTCAGATTTGTGCTATTTATCTGCATACTTAGTGGGCCCAGCAATCTGCTAACTTGAATTACTTCGGTTTTGGCTGTATTTATACTCATATTGTATCTCCTGCATATTGAACTCAGATTATTAATATGAT
>JACEFZ010007998.1:0-19481 GCA_014155875.1 Cepaea nemoralis | reverse complement strand
GGTTGCGAATAAGACTGCCAGGGTAACTAACAACTGCCTGGAAAAGGTTACTAAAGTAGAACATTACACTCAACAATAAGAAAGAGGCAAACTGTGGTTTTGGTTTTGGTCATTTAATGAGAAGAGAGGTATTGGAAAACATCATGAAAACTGAAAACATCAGTAGCAGAATAGGGAGGCTGAGAGATGGTCTTCTTCTTCTTCTTCGTTCATCCGGAGTTTTTTTCGGACGTGATTGTGTTGTGCCTGTTTACAGCAGAGCTGCGTTCTTGCGCCGTTAGGCAGACACATCCGACTTCTGCGGGCATTTGTTGACCGGGTTAAAATGCTTAGAATTAATTTACAGACTTGAATGAGATGATCTAAAATGTGATTTTATATTTTATCAACATTGTTTTTTTTTGTTATCCTGAAGAGATCAGGAAATAAGCATTGCATGTGATTTTTTACTGTTGCAGGAAGGAAGTAATTATGGTGCAGCCCGTTGCTATGAAGTTAGAACCTTCGACAACTACTATTACTAATTACTACAGTACTACTAGTACTACTACTACTACTACTACTATAGTGAGTAACGAAATGCTGAGTCTACTCATCTGACTGCTAGATTTTTTAGATTTGCAATGACGGAAATTTCGGAATGTATTGTGATCTGTGTTCTATTCGTGCATCAATTATAACTTCAATATTTAAATAGAAACAAATGTATCAACCATTTCTGCAACTAAATATTCAAGAAAAGGTTACCTCTCCGGTAGAGGAGACGGGTCGTGTTTTTTGGCCGGTCTGGAAGACTGAACTACGTGACGTTTGACAGCCATGGCACTTGTTGCAGACGACTACACGTTATCGATTAGTAAGTCTTGGCGACACTCTTTGGTGGTGAGAGATACAATCAACACGACAAAGACAAAGCCAAATATTATTAATTAGGAAGCAGGCCTCCTGTCACACATATGTAATCAAATACAGGATAAACTAATCACACTTTATGACACGTCACAACGAGTAGGTCTGAAAAATGGGTAGAGAAAAGCAACGATAATGAGATTAAACTAAGCATATAACAACCCAATCTCCTTGGTAAAACCTTACTACCTACAAAAGGGAAGAGGAGTTTTATTACAGCACTAGAAAATTTGTGGAAGTCAAAGGAAGTTAAACTTAGCACCAAACTAAGAATATTAAACTCCAATGTTAAATCGGTACTACTGTATGGATCATTAAGATGGAGAACAACTAAGAATTACTAATGAACTATAAACATTCATTAATTGGTGCCTGCACAGAATAGGGGAAATAAAATGTTATGAGAAAATAAACAAAGCAGAGCTCACGGAGAGAACTATATAGACAAATTGTTGTTAGGAATCAACAAGACAAACGAAATGGTGGGAGATCTAAACGCACATGGAGACGATGATTATAGACAAAGGTGAATGATTTTGGGAGGACATGAAGGGGGCTGCAGGAGATAGCAAAAGATAGGATGGCTTCGCCTGGTTTGGTTAAGGCCTATGTCCCATCGGAATAAAGGGCAGAAGAAAAAGATGCTGATCAAAATGCTTGCCCGCCGGTCCTGTGGTCATGGGTTCGAATCCGCAATGGGGCGGTTGTTTCTTTTTTTTTAAATCTAGGCTTCCTGGTCGATCTAGCCTGTAATTAGTAACAGGAAATGTCTTGGGGTGCAGACCGCCAGTGTGATACTGGCTGCATCTCCCACCGAGTGCCGAGTGGTCTATAAAAATATGTGTCTAAGAAAATGCGTGTAATGCGCCTCAAGAGGCGTCTAACAGGGAAGGTTAATCCGGTCAACAAATGCCCACAGAAGTCGGGTGTCTCGGCCTAACGGCGTAAGAACGCAGCTCTGCTGTAAACAGGCACAACGCAATCACGTCCGGAAAAAAAACTCTCCGGATGAACGCAGAAGAAGAAGGAACGCAGGGGTGTTTCCAAGGCACTAGGGCTGGGTTCTATACTGGCCAAGACCTATTGACGCGTCCTCGTCGAGCGTCCTGGGCAACAGGTCCCTTCGGGGTCCTGGCTAAAGTTAGTAGGATCGTTGATTCCTCCGAAGTCAGAGAGTGTCTGCTTGCACGGCGAGGGACCACCAGTCTGCATACCAATAAGCCAGACATGGGACAACGGATACTCACGCAAACATCAGGTCCTGTATGACATCACACTGATGTTGGGGACGAACAGATGATGCCTTCATCTGACCTACAGGACTTCGCGTTGGAGATCACAACTAGCGAACACAAACAAGCAAGCAGCAAAGCAGAAGAAAGAAGAAGAAGAAGAAGAAGAGAAGAGAAGAAGAGAAGAAAGAAAGAAGAAGAAGAAGAAGGAAAGACAGAAGAAGAAGACGAAGAAGAAGAAGAAGAAAGAAATGAAGAGACCGATAGATTGACAAACGAAGTTGGAAGACTACACCAGCCCCTACAGATATAACATATCATGAGGCTAATGTATTTATGCCGGTCTCCGTGTTATGGACGCGGTTCGTAATCCCGCTTACCCGCGTTCGAAACACAGCTGCGGGTGATTTGGCAGCAGACCACATTGCGCTGGGTTTTAACGAATTGGTGTGGGGGCCGGTCGTTCAGAATGCCGGGGCCCATACGGGGAGCAAAGAATATTGACACTGTTGCCTACCATGCACGTCGTAAGAGGCGACTAAGGAGGATATGATCCCGTCGCCCTGCTACTGAGTGAGTGCGTGGCGCGACACTGTGAGCTGTGAGTTTCGCGTGGAATGCTTTTACATCTGTCCGCGGTTGTTTGTAGCTTGAACTGCATGTTCGGAACGATGGCGGCCGGCTGTTGCTGGATTGACTGGTTTGCCTTTTTGGCTCACGAGTGCATTTTTCAGGAGACTCATGGGAGTCGTCGCTGGAGCCACGGAGTTCGTGCATTGTGCGGCGCTTTCAGCGGGTCGTCCTGCGGAAATAGACCGAGCCATATGGGATAAAACCCGGGTCAATGAAGTCTTTCTGGTAACTGCCATTTCCATCGACGATGAACTGTATTTTTCATGGAGGACTTCTGTGTTGGCATTCTGGCGGCGGCATTATGCACAGTGTACCTGTGCGGGCTGTTGGCTTGCCGATACTCCTGTATATTCCATTGTTCACATTGGGCAGTGAGGAGCATATTGTATGATATTCACTGGCACAGGAACGGAGCAATATGGGGACCACCCGTTGCCGCGAAGTTGGAACCACGACTAACTAACTAACTAACTAACTAACTACACGCCGAGGGCGATGTTGAGGGGGGGGGGGGTGGGGGGGGGGAGATATGAAAATTTATGGACTGAACGGTTTGATGTGCAATGAAAATGATATGTCGACTTTCTATTAACCATGCACACCAAGAGATACAGACATACAAGGTATATCCAGACAGCAGTTTACAAAGACTCGGGGATTGTTTCAGTTTAGTTTAGTTTAGTTTAGCTTAGTCGACGGAACAACATCACGGCACACGGGTGTAACTCATAAGTGCTCCGTTCTACTCCTAACTCAAGCCTGAGTCCGGATAATCTCAGCCCAGTGCATGAACTCCGTAGCACCGGCGGGGATCCTGAAATACTTTGGATAGATTTTTTAAGCGAATTTTTTTTCCGGCAGCGCTGTTAGACTACTCTTTTTCGATTTCCAGCTGCCAAGGGATTTTTTACGTGCGCAACAATACACACGGGCGTCCGATCCTACTACCCAGATACCAGCCAGATAGCCTACCGTTACTAGAAGTCCACGTGAAAAAAATCCCGGCTCTCACCGGGGCTTGAACCCGGGACCTCCAGCACTCGAGGCGGACACCATACCTCGAGACCACTCAGCTTCAGTGCATATGTATAGGTTAGTCTATATCTATTTATGTATATCATAATGATTGTATCGGCCAGTGCTGAACTATTCTCATAAGACAAACGGACAGACCGGCATCTCCTCCAAGGCAGACAAAAGATCGTGATTTACAAGAAGGTGCTCTGTCGGGGCTTCAGTGCTACATCATGGATGGCTCAGGCAGAAGAGACCAAAGTGTGTACACGTGAGAATATTGGCAGAGGCAAGAAATGGGTCAGACTGCTGAATAGAAATAGACGTGTGGGGTTATAACAGCACTGGGCCGTAAGTGTAGGGAGTAGCCAGCAGGCACTACGGAAGCAGAAATTCAGCAATTAATTAAAAACTACCTTCGTCCTGGTGATGTGATTATCTATACCCGTGGTTCTCAACCAGTGGGGAATTCCTTCCAAGGGAGAAATTTTAGGGTTTCCATGGGAAAAGGGGGGGGGGGGGGGGGTAGATTAAGATTATTTCAAAATCGTGTTAGTACAAGAACCGATTACTTGATATTCTTTTTCTTCATACTTTACGGTTCTGTACTTCTCATCCAGTGGTGCCCACTCTATGACCACGAGCAGCATGACGATGGAGGTGATGGCAGTTACACAGGCTTTCATATGGCTGGAATCACAGCATTATACCAACGTGTGTGTACTAAGTGATTCAATGAGCATGATTCAGAAGGTCGAAGCTGGATCTGTACGTAGACAGTGGACTGAGTCGCTGCGGAAGTCTGTTGTCCGCAAAGTCACCTTCATCTTCGTCCCGGGACATGCGGGAGTCGAGGGAAATGAACGAGCTGATAAATTGGCTGGCTCTGCACCCCCTGTAGATGGCCAGCCCATGGATCGTGCCGATGTCATTAACGCCCTTAAAGATATGGCGAGAACAGAGGATTTTGACGCCAGTGATTCCACATCGCTTTCCAGGATGAAAGACCTGGGAGTAAGAATCGGCACAGCCAGACGCGAGAGGTACATCGGGAAAACAAAGCGCCTCGTCAACCAACACAGAACTGGCACTATTAGCCACCGGACGCTGATGCATATGCTGGGGGGAGGATCTGAGCACCTATGGACATGTCCGGAGTGCAACGAAGATACCCCAACTGATAACTGATAACTGATAACTTCTCATCTCATCTCATCTCATCATGTTCCTCTTGTACCTTGCGGTGTCGAGGTGGAGTACAAACTTCGTGAGAGTGCCCGGTTATGGGCTTCGTATATCGACATTCCCATGGATTCTGTTATTCCCTCAGTCCAACGTTTACGTGGTCGGCCTCTTCCTCTGTTTCCATCTGGTCTGTACATCATTGCTTGTTGTACTTCTCGACCTTCTGAAATTCATTTTATAACGTAAGTAGAACCGCACATCACGTTTTAGGTAGACGTCTAGACTTGTTTTAGTATGTGTTATTAAATTTAGCGTCCATTTGTACGTATGCTGTGTAGGGGCCGGGGGGATTTATAGGGAGGAAATACGAAAGGGGGGGGGGCATTCTTTTTCCTTTCATACTTTACCGGTTCTGTACTTCTCGACCTTCTGAAATTCGTTTTATAACGTAAGTGGACCCGCACATCACGTTTTAGGTAGACGTCTAGACTTGTTCTAGTATGTGTTATTAAATTTAACTTCCATTTGTACGTATGCCGTGTAGGGGCCGGGTGGATTTATAGGGAGGAAATACGAAAGGGGGGGGGGGGGGATGACATTCTGAACATATGGTGAAGGGGTGAGTGGACTATAATAGGTTGAGAACCGCTGATCTATACCTATGGCTTTGTGTTAAGAGACAATAGAAGTGCACGGGGATTCATAGCAAAAGAAAATGGCCAATGTTTGGTGAAGGAGAACTTGGCATATAACACCACAACCTCACGTCTCATAATGGAGGTGGAGGCGGTCACTGCAACTTTCCGTTAGTTGGAGAACAAAGTGTATATGCATGTTATGTTTGTAACTGATTCACAAAGCATGCTGGCCAAAGCTGAAGACTGGCATGCTTCGTGCAGAATGACATGCATCGATCCAGAGGTCGCGGGTTGTGAGCATTTGCTGGATTTTTTCTCCAGGACACTCTGGTGTGGTTTGAAATGAACAGGCAGACAGACTGGCTGGTGTCGCACCATTAATGTGTGATTTGATGCAGGATAATGCAGACATGGTGACAGTCCTTTAGTTTGGTTTAGTTAAGTCCATGGATCAACATCACGGCACACGGGTGCAACCCATAAGTGCTCCGTTCTCCTCCTAACTAAAATCTGAGCCTGGAGAGACTCCGCTCAGTGCACGAACTCCGTAGCACCGGCGAGGATTCTGAAAATAGATTTTTAACTCGAAATTTTGCCCGGGCAGCGCCGTTAGACTACTCTTTTTCGATTTCCAACTGCCAAGGGATCTTTTACGTGCGCAACAATACACACGATCTCACTACCCAGAGACCAGGAGAAATGTTATTACTAGAAGTCCACGTGAAAAAACCCCGGTCATCACCGGGGCTTGAACCCGGGACCTCCAGCACTCGAGGTGGACACCATACCTCGAGACCACGTAGCCCCAGCATGTGACAGTCCTTTGGGAGAATATGATTACTGCAGAAGAACAGATATACTATCATGGCCTAGAAAAAATGCAGCAGCAAGGTGGTCAGACGACCTTCCTGGTTGACTGTCGTTACTCGGAGGTAAAGCAAGACGGACATATAATCAGTTTGGTACGGGCACCATTAGTTTTGTAACTTTTAACTGGCAGTTGAAGATGAGGACGGAACGCTCATAGGAATGCCCAGAGTGCAGTGATGTGATTTCTTGACTCAACTCAGTGAGTTCTAGGGTACAACTGTGTAGAAGCTAGATAGCCTACCGTTATAGCTTATATATTAGACGAAGAAAAGAATGGAAAAAAATGCTGTGGTGTGAAAGCAGTGACAGTCAAAATATTGTTGCAGGAACTCAAAATATTACTGGAGGAACAATATAGAGCATGTGCAGTGGGATCCAAGCATAGACTGGAAACAAACCATAGAAAGCAGCTGACATTCTAAAATGCTCTCTGTATATGACTGTACGCTCCATGCTAGAGAATCAGCAACAAGGAGGGGGTGGGGGGGGGGGGGGGGTGGCGCAGACAGACACACAGAGAAATAGACAGAGAAAGAGACAAAACTATACTGCTAAACTACATATTATTATAACCAACAAATCGAGTGTCTTGGAGGTTCCCGGCTCTGATCCCAACAGTGTCTTTGAGGTTCCTTCATCTAATTTTATGGTCCCCACTTCTAATCTCAAGTGCCTTTGGGTTTGCCAGTTTTAATCTTAAGTGTCTTTACGGCTCCCAGTTCTAATCTCGTGTCTTTATGGCGCCCAGTTCTAATCTCAACAGTGTCTTTGGGGTTATCAGTTCAAATTTCAACTGTCTTTGTGGTTCACAGCTCTAATCTCACCAATGTTTTTGTGGTTCATAGCTCTTCTTCGTTAGTTTGATATTTTATAAAGTTTTGGATGTAATTACGTCGTGTCAGTTCATAGCAGAGGTGGCATACTTGCGTCTTTCGGCCAAAACATCCGACTTTTGCTAGCGTTTGTTGACAGGGTTAGTATACCCATTATTATTTTTGTAGGAATGTTCGAGGTCAGTATGTGTTAACGTCATCTTGGTCACTCTTTCCACTCAAACTGACCCATTGGGGACAGCAGTATGATTCTGATCAGCCCTTAAGGGAAGGTAGGGGCAGATCACAGGCATTCCTTGCCATGCAAGGAGGCTTCAATAAATGCAGAGCCGACAACAGACGCTCTGATACTGGATACACACAAGGAACTGTCACGGCATGCACATGGCTGCTTAACATCACTTCCGTATGTTGCACATTTGATGGCTGCGTGGTTGCAGTTCGCAGATTTTTAACTTTGGATGACACCCACAAGCTATGGGTCGAGCGAGACTTTCCACCAAATGAATTTGCTATCCAAGCAATTTTCCATTTGGCAGCCACAGTGACATATCCCACCTACGTGCTTGGGGGAAATGTATTAACTGGGGCCTGCGGTGTTGCACATCAAGGGCAATCAGCCAGTATCTTTCTTGCAGATTTGAGAGACATCCATGCGAAGCACGGTGTTATCTTGCATCACAAGTATTTTATTTACTGTATGTCGTAACAAGAGGTTCCATAGCATATGGCTCGCTTCCGCTCAGGGTGTGTGTGGTACAGAATATCCCTTTATACATATCACAACAGCTTTAATTACCCCCCCCCCCCCCCAACCATGGTTCAAAGTTCTAATCTCAGTTGTGTCTTTGTGGTTTCAAATTCTAACTATTTCTTGGTGATTTCCAGCTCTAATCTTAACAGCGAGACAATTATATTTCAAGTTCCTGTTTCTAACATAACTGCATGTTATGATGTACACTCACAGCACTGGAAGAGCTCACCTTCAAACAGGAATGTCAAGTTTTAACACATTTTAAATAACACCTCACATGAAAAAACAAAGTAAACCAATTATCTATTTTATATGAACAACTCAACTCATGTCTTATGAAGAAAAAAAATTATTTAATAAATAATTGAAATGAAGAAAAAATAATCAAACAAAAATTATGGAATCCCAAGATAGTCAGCAGGATCACATGATGCCATGTGATGTATGTCCTACTCATAGCAAGTCCAGAAATGCTGAGGGACAATTTGCAAACAGGACCCCCTGCTTTCTGTCTTTATCCAAGAAAGCTAGGCATCTCATCTCTCTACCCAAGAGATCAGGGAGCATGGGATATCATTGGGAGCATGGGATATCATTAGAAACATGTTCAGCCCTATGTTGGAATTCTTCTTTAATATTTTTAAGTTTTTGCAGTAATTGCATCCTGCCTATTTCAACAGAGCTGTGACAGTTGTGATTTTCAACCAGCACACCCAACTTCTTCCAGGCATTTGTTGACTATGTTAGCCTTCCCAGATAGGTTTGCAGCCCCTGAGTTAAAGCCAGTTGCATATCATTTACAGGATGTTGCAATCACCTCAGCATTTATAGTTAAGTTAGTTGACATAGCAGTCAACCACATAATTTTTTGGCTGTTCGTGATTCCTGGGCAAGTTTAAGCTCAATAGTTTGCCACTGTTTTCTGAACGACTGGCACCCATACCATTTCATAAAAAAACCAACGCAGCTGTGTTTCGAACGCGGTATGCCGGATTACGAACAGCGTCCGTAACACCTTCGCTACGGAGCCGGTCATTTATAGGCTGCTTGTGATTTACAAGGCAATGTTAGTACAGTAGTTTGCCATTGCTTTCTGAATAGCTGATGCTTCATAGCATCGAAATCAATGCAAAGCAGTCTGTTTCCAAATCGCCCACAGATGCTTTCAAACCCTCAACCTGGTATGATGGGGAATTATTTAAACTGTACCTCTCACTATCCTCTATGCCACAGGTAGAGAGTATTTACAGAAATTATCCCATTTTCCAGCAAGCTTCTGGGCATACAAGTAGAGAAGAGAATAGGCTGGGAAATCACAACAAACAGAAAATCTCAATCACAGAGAGAACAAGTGAAACCTATTAGATATCAGCAATTTCTAACAATATATAAAGTATTTTCCAACATGTAAGATATGACTTGTCAAATTTATGACTTATCTTTTCAACATCATACATGCTGTTAATCTTTTTCTCAATTGTGAGATGATGTGACAGTTTCCTCCTACGCAGTCCTTGACTTCCATCACAGAGATTCTAGCAGTTATTATTATAGTTTGACTTGTCGCAGCCATTTACGACCATGATCAGAATCAAATTACATACAATGAGCTGCAATCACAGAGCTAAATAGACAATTAACAAGTAGTCCATATTTACAGACAAATAAATATAGATAAATGAATATTTAAAGGGTGGAAAAAATAACACCAGAGATTGATTTCTGATTAAAGTCTGATTTTACTAAAATATTTATATAATTCTCATGCTGAATAAGCTTAGATACATGCCATGAATTATTTAGTCATGGCACATGGAAAAAGCCAGGAAAAAAAGAAGCAAATGTTATACAACTGCAAACAATGAAATCTAGGAGCAGCTAGTTAAGACTCTAGAATAAAAAAGACCAAATAACACAATACACAGCTCTGATGAACTATTTTAGAGCTAGACTGTGTTAATGTTCTCTTTCTGTTTTCACTCTGGTCTGATTGGCAGAAAATCCGAGGCCCTGAAACAGCTTTCCCAAATCCACATTTGAGTAAGCACTTTTATCCAGCCAATGAGAAACCACATGTTTTAATTCTCTGTAAGTTTGTAGGATCTCTGAATTCATCTTACGAGTCAAGGCTGAAATGTATAATGCAAACAGTCTCGTTAATATCAGCAGAAATGACAACACATACATGCAAATCACCATACACATTCTTTTTTTTTTGGTCCCTCTTTCAATTGTAGTACATAACATCTTGTTATATCCCTCTCTAACTCACATTTCAATTCTAGCTCTGTCCGTTTGTGAAAGATTTTATGAAAGATTTATTGTACTTAAATAGATACTAAACGAATTTCTGATGTGCACAACTTGCACATGAATCCTCATGTATTTTGCCTTTATTTGAGAAGCCTAGGCATATTATTTAACTACCCAATAGATCAGGGGGACATGTGATGCCTCTGTACACCAATGGTGCTTGTAAATAAATGTCCATTCTTAGGAGCAAACTGCCAGAGGCAGACAGTGAAACCTCCCAGACATGCAAATCCAACATTAAGGAATTAAAAGTGTAACAAGCATACATTTACAGCAATGATGACAACACCATGGAAATAGTAATGCAAGAAGTTAATTCATAAAGAAAACTGGTTTCTAGTATCAAAATCAGTCAGTCCATATTCTGGTATGTCATGAGATGAGGAAAGCTGGAATTAAAGTCATCACAAGGGGAAGTTGGAGGGGAGGAGCAGGCAGGGGAAGACCAAGAGAGAAGATACTTTATCAGCTGGACAGTTTGCCACTGTCATCGAAGACCATCATTTTCAGAAATGATTGGCAGTACACGAGACAAAAGGCTGTGGACAAACACGATCACCAATGCCAACAACCTACTGTCTTGTAAGGCAGATTTAGGACAGTCAAAGGCTAGAGACAGCAAATCTCCCTAAATATGCCTGTCGAAATCAGATATGCTCAGCCATAGACTTGACAAAACAGTGCAATGCAACTGGCTTTGTGAAGATGTAACAGCAAATTCATGTAACTGATTCACACAGCATGCTGACAGAGGTGAAGACAGGCTTGCTTAGTGCAGAATAGCATGGATCGATTCATGAGGTCGCGGTTATGAGCAATCGCTGGATCTTTTCTCCAGAACACTCTGATGTGGTTGGAATGAATATGGAGACAGATTGGCTGGTGCTGCATCACTGAGGGGGATTTTCATGCACGATAAGGCAGATGTGGTGAAGGCCCTCTAGGACCATGTGAATAATGCAGAAGAACAAATAGACTATCATGATCTAGAGTGAATGCAGCTGCAAGGAGTGGCCAGAGGATCTGGCCGACAGTTGTCACTCAGAGGTAAAGCAAGACGGACGTGTAATCAGAAGGCAACAGGCACAATTAATATTGGAACTCTTTGCTGGCTGTTGAGGATAAGGATTGAGCGCTTATGGGAGTGCCTCAAGTGCAGTGATATCGGTTCTTGACTCAACTCAATTCCTTGCATTCATCAATCAAATCACCCCCCCCCCCCCCCGGAAGGTTAACCTGGTCAACAAATGCCCGCAGAAGTCGGCCTAACGGCGCAAGAACGCAGCTCTGCTGTAAACAGGCACAACGCAATCACGTCCGAAAAAAAACTCCAGATGAACGCAGAAGAAGAAGAATCAAATCACCAAGTCCCCGGGAAGGTTAACCCGGTCAATAAACACCCCCAGAAGTCGGATGTGTCGGCCTAAGGGTGCAAATAAACTTGGCACCCGCAGAAGTCGGATGTGTCGGCCTAACGGCGCAAGAACGCAGCTCTGCTGTAAACAGGCACAATGCAATCACATCCGGAAAAAAAACTCCGGATGAATGAAGAAGAAGCAGAAGAACTTGGCACAACACAATTACATCTGAAAAAACACTAAATGAACGCAGAAGAAGAAGAAATCACCAAGTCCCACCTACAGAATGAAGACTGACTTGATCTCTAACACTACCTGTCTCTGGCAGAATGCAGACTTTCTATCTCTTGGCGTTTTATCTGTCCACTTGTATTGTTGTATCTTGCTTTGACAGTACACTGACAGACTGTCTGTCCATTTCTGGATGTTATCTTGCTTTGACAGTACACTGACAGACTGTTTGTCCATTTCTGGATGTTATCTTACTTTGACAGTACACTGACAGACTGTTTGTCCATTTCTGGATGTTATCTTGCTTTGACAGTACACTGACAGACTGTCTGTCCATTTCTGGATGTTATCTTGCTTTGACAGTACACTGACAGACTGTCTGTCCATTTCTGGATGTTATCTTACTTTGACAGTACACTGACAGACTGTCTGTCCATTTCTGGATGTTATCTTACTTGACAGTACACTGACAGACTGTTTGTCCATTTCTGGATGTTATCTTACTTTGACAGTACACTGACAGACTGTTTGTCCATTTCTGGATGTTATCTTGCTTTGACAGTACACTGACAGACTGTCTGTCCATTTCTGGATGTTATCTTGCTTTGACAGTACACTGACAGACTGTCTGTCCATTTCTGGATGTTATCTTACTTTGACAGTACACTGACAGACTGTTTGTCCATTTCTGGATGTTATCTTACTTTGACAGTACACTGACAGACTGTTTGTCCATTTCTGGATGTTATCTTACTTTGACAGTACACTGACAGACTGTCTGTCCATTTCTGGATGTTATCTTACTTTGACAGTACACTGACAGACTGTTTGTCCATTTCTGGATGTTATCTTACTTTGACAGTACACTGACAGACTGTTTGTCCATTTCTGGATGTTATCTTACTTTGACAGTACACTGACAGACTGTTTGTCCATTTCTGGATGTTATCTTACTTTGACAGTTCACTGACAGGCTGGTTGTCCATTTCTGGATGTTAATCTTCCACTTGCATATCTCTTGCTTTGGTAGTGCACTGACAAACTACTGTTTGTCTATCTCTTAATGATATCTTTCCACTATATTGTTGCCTATCTCTTGCGTCGGCATTACACTGACATACCTTGTCAATTTCTTGGCGTTATCTGTCCATTTCTATGTCCCAGAGTAGAAAAGGAAAAATAGATGAGGAAAATCAAATGAAACTTTATATCTAAAATAAAAAAATAAAAAAAAAACGATTGCCTAGAAAAGCCTATTGAAAGTAGAACAAGATGTACAGATATAAAAAAGAGACAACAATGTTCTTTGGTCATGTCATGAGAAGAGATACATCAGAAAATATTGTGACGACTGGAAAGATCAGTGGTAGATGAGGCAGAGATAGCCTGAGAGAAACGATGTTTAAAGATCCAGAACCAATGACTAAGATCTGTGAAGAGACATGAACGCCTACACCATATGGCAGGGCACATGATGATGATGAACAGTATTCATACATCCCAAGGTATAAGAGGAAGAGTAAAGAAGACTACGATATCCCCAACATCCCGGGGTTGGAGAGCATATATGATACAAATGACTGCAATATGAATGCCACATTGACATGACATATTAAATGCCTGATGAAGTCAACAACAACAACATATGTCATATTACCTTTCTCAACATCGTTGAGATATGAGCTGGCTTTGGGAACATCAAACATGTACTCGTAGAAACACAGCTGGGTGTAGAGAGCTGAGTCCGTGTACTGGAGGATAAGAGAGATCTTTTAGTCATGGTACCTTTATTTACATCACAGTAATTTCATTCAACATTAG
The DNA here is from genome assembly GCA_014155875.1 of Cepaea nemoralis. Lineage (NCBI taxonomy): Eukaryota > Metazoa > Mollusca > Gastropoda > Stylommatophora > Helicidae > Cepaea > Cepaea nemoralis. The sequence continues at coordinate 5,690 of JACEFZ010007998.1, read as the reverse complement.
CTAAGCAAAGTGGTTATTAAAGAGTTCTCTGTGGCTATTGAACTTGTATTTCACGTGAAGACTAAATGATCAATTAGGAATTAAGTATTTCATGGGAAGATTAGATAAGAGGAGGGTGTGTGTGTATGTGGTGTTGTGCTAGCTCAGTTTGAACTCAAGCGTAGTCTATACACATCCTATTAATGGACTGATTTTGTGTGTGTGGATTACCGTGAATTATTGCCAGTGTCCCTTGCCATCAGGCGAACTCACTGACTTCTGAAGTACTTGTAATTTACGTCCCCAAGTCAATAACAAGAAGTCAACATTTAATCCAACTGGCCAGTGTAAGGGTTGAACCCAATACCTCGGCATCAGCACATCAGAAGTTTAAAAGCAAGTGCTCTTGTCCATTGGGCCACGCTGACCTCCATATGGCTGGATAGTTTAACATGCAGCACAGTGTATGCTGCCTCTTTGAAAGTCATGGACTCATGCTTTTTTCATTGTTGTCACTGTTCCATTTACAAATCTGCAACAAAAACTTTCTGGGACTGATAGAATTTACGTATGTGCATACATATCGAGGCCTATTAATATGCATGCTAACTGCACAAACGATAACTGGGTCTTACCTCCAGATGCAGGTAACCCTTGTCACAGGTGGGACAAACTGGGTGACCCCTCTGCATGATTAAGGGCATCTTGTTTGTCCTGGCAGCACAGCCGGTGTCCTCACACACAAGCCATCCCTGGAGACACATATTTTACAATAACAGATCACATGCTACAGTAATTATTCACATAGCTAGTCCAGTACTTCTTCTTTTTCTACGTTCATCCAGATTTTTTTTTTTTGGATGTGGTTGCGTTGTGCCTGTTTACTGCAGAGCTGCGTTCTTGCGCCATTAGGCTGACACATCTGACTTCTGCGGGCATTTGTTGATCAGGTTAACCTTCCCGGGGGTCCAGTACAGTATGTGACAATTCTTCCCATAATTTGCTGGAGTTGACAAGTTAATGGTATAGTTGCTAGGAGGTTATGCTGATAATGTTATGAACGAGAGTTCGATGCCTGCGTTTATCACCTGCTAAGTGAGGGAAAGACTATCTAGTCCCCCTTGCATTCAGGTCTAACAACGTGTTGGTCCTAGTATATCACAGATCTATAGTAGGCTCCCTCTTCGGAGCTTGTTTTCTTTTCTTTTGGTCATGCTAATTTTTTTTATAGCCATGGCAGGTAATTTCTTGATGTAAGATTATCACAGAGACCTCGACACCCGGGAAGGCTGACCCGGTTGACAAATGCTTGAAGAAGGATGTGTCGGCCAAAAGGTGGTAATATTGCAACTCTTCTGCAAACAGGCACAACACAATTAGTCCTAAACAACATTCTGGAAGATCACAGAAGCAGAAGAAGAAGAAAGAAGAAGAAGAAGAAGAAGAAGAAGAAGAAGAAGAAGAAGAAGAAGAAGAAGAAGAAGAAGAAGAAGAAGAAGAAGAAGAAGAGGAAGAAGAAGAGGAAGAAGAAGAAGAAGAAGAAGATCTCGACACAACTGGTGACTTTTCTAAAAATGAGGTGGCGAAGTGGTCAAGCCGTTTGACCCGTGTTCCGAAGGTTGGGGGTTCAAATCCGGGCCGCACCCATCGGTTTACGAGTTAAATGTTTCGGAGACTCCTGTGGGTGGTCGCTAAAAGCTACGGAGTTCGTGCTTTGTGCGACGCTTTCCGTTCTGCGGAAAAAGACCGAGCCATATGGGATAAAACCCGGTGCAATGAAGTCGACCCTGTCGACTTTTTTTTTTATAGAAACAAATTGTGATGGAGTCAAAAGCTCTAGTCTTTTTCCCCTGTTGGTATTTCATTCATAATCCTAATTATGTTTAATGTACATCCATATATGGACAATGACTTGTTTTAGGCCATCCCATTCAATATTGGGAGGAGTGTTAGGGCCCCATGTTACCTGGGCTGCACAGTATTTAGTATACCCATGACAGAATCTACCCTTCTGTTTCTTTGTCTTCCTATAGTTTTATGACCAGAGTTTCTTTTGATGCACAACAATGTAGTAGCTGAGATGGGAACAGTTAGGCATGTGTGAACCTTGTGAAAAAGAGATATAACAAACACAGACAATGCACATACCTTACAGTATAGTGAACTCAAACCCAGTTAACAGAAATCTCTCTTTGGCCTTCATCTTTCTCTCTTCCCAGGCATATACCCCTCCATTATTGTTCTCTCAAAACTTTCATGACGTTTCAAGTGACTAAAATATATCAATTTTCTTTGTTTTATCGTCTTTAATAGCCAACCTTTTTCAATATTCAGCTCTTGAAGTATAGATGCATTTGTTCTTTTCTTTACCCAAGATATTCTTAGAACCCGTCTATAATAGAAATCCCAATTGGGAAAATAATAATTAAAAAAACTAAATCAACATAAGTGAAACAAGGTCTCTAATAGTGTTGCAGTGAAAGTGTAGGAGGGCATGTGTCACTGTCTGTTAACTCACCTCTCATAGAGCTGAAAGCAAAGGAGGACACATCCTATGTACACACCCTATGTACCACTGTCTGCCAACTCATCTCTCATTTAGTTTAAAGCATAAGGGAGTATATTCCACTGTCTGTACACACCCTATGTACCACTGTATGCCAACTCATCTCTCATTTAGTTTAAAGCATAAGGGAGTATATTCCACTGTCTGTACACACCCTATGTACCACTGTCTGCCAACTCATCTCTCATTTAGTTTCAAGTATAAAGGAGTATATTCCACTGTCTGTGCTCATCCTATAAGGGAGTATATTCCACTGTCTGTGCTCATCCTTCCACTGTCTGTGCTCATCCTATAAGGGAGTATATTCCACTGTCTGTGCTCATTCTATGTACCACTGTATGCCAACTCATCTCTCATTTAGCTTAAAGCATAAGCGAGTATATTCCACTGTCTGTGCTCATCCCTTGGCACACATATTATTCTATAAACAAAACTCAGACAAAGAATTCCAGCGGCCTCCTCATGACATGCCAAAAAGAATTGGACTTGTTTTTCATCCAAACTATTACACCTGCATGTTGTGGACTGAATCGTTGTGGAGGTATGCTGTTCGTAAAGTCAACATTTTCGTTCTAGGACATGCTGGAGTTAAGAGAAATGAATGAGCTGATAAACATGCTGGCTCTGCATCCCCTGGAGATGGACAGCCTATGGATTTTGCCAATATTATTAATGCCCTTTCGAGAATAGAGAACTTTGACACCAGTGATTAAACATTGTTATATAGAATGAAGACTTGGGAGTAAAAATTGGCATGCCCAGATACAAAAGGCACATCAGGAGAATGAGGTGCCTCGTCAACCAACACACAACTGCATATATTAGAGGAAGGTTCTGAGCACCCAGAGATGTGTCTGGAGTGCAAGGATGATATCCCATAACAAATAACTAACACCTACTAGTTGTCTACAATATAAATCCCTTCAAGCACACTGTACCTGATAGTACTTGTTCACATGCTGATGAATCCTCATCTGAAGAAGATTTTTAAGTTTGGCCTTCAACTTCCACAATGGCGTTCTGCATTCTGTGTTAGGACATGCCAGGATGGCTGGGCTAATGTTCGAATCCTGTTGGTGAGAGTATGAAATCAGTTCACAAAATACAGATAGAAATACAACATACAAATATTACATTAAGATATACGACCAAATTTTTCATAAATGATCCCTGTAAGTGACAGATAATAAATCAGCCGCAATAATATACAAAGTGGATCCTTGTCCACATCTCTGGGCATAATGAGTATGGTGCCAGCCCATATTTTTATATACTAATCAGCACTCAATGGATGGTAGGGTCAATATCAATATTTCTATTTTTATATACTAATTAGCACTCAATGGATGGTGGGGTCAATATCAATATTTATATACTAATCAGCACTCAATAGATGGTGGGGTCAATATCAATATTTATATCCAAATCCCCCTCTGCTGTGTGTCCACCGTGACGAGGTAGAGGGGCTTGTGCGTCCCAATGACCCCAAGAGCTATGCCGACGGTAGCACAGCTACTGGTAGGGCCACCCATGTCGGACAGGTCAAGGGAGAGGGACCAGACGAAGAGACACACAAACCTGCTGCCTTGTAGGTAGACTGGGGACAGTCAAAGGCTAGGGAAAGCACCCCAAATACATGCTTGTCGAAATCGGATGTACTGAGCCACAGGCTTGACAAAGCAGTGCAACGTGAAACCTGCTGCCTTGTAGGTAGACTGGGGACAGTCAAAGGCTAGGGAAAGCATCCCGAATAAATGCTTGTCGAAATCGGATGTACTGAGCCACAGGCTTGACAAAGCAGTGCAACGTAACTTAATTCATGATGTCACAAATCAAAATTAATCGATATGGTGCTAATCCCGTGAAGTCCCATCAGGCGGTGATAGTGCCGGGCCCCCTGCCTCGAGGGGGTCCACCCATGACTACTGGTGGTCACCTTCCCCTGTGCTGTGGAGTCAAGGCACAGAGGAGTAGGTTAAGAGCTATTGACCAAATACCCCGGACACTCAACATACTACAGTGGAATGCCGAAGGAGTTTACAAGAAGAAAGACTCCCTAACACAGCGTCTTCATAAAGATAGAATAGATGTGGCATGCATTCAAGAGACACACCTCAACGCCAATCACAAATTCTCAGTCAGAGGATATCAGGCCACACGTTTCGACCGCGAAGGACACAAAGGAGGAGTTCTAATACTTACACGAAATACAATACCTTGCAGCGAAGTATCTGTGATCTCTAACAACCAAACGGAAATTATAGGTGTTGATATAATGATAAAGGACGTGAAAATAAGAATCTACAATCTGTATAGCCCAGCAGATAAGGACCTTACACTCTCAAACATGAAAATAACTGACACAAACTGCATTATTGTCGGAGACTTTAATAGCCGTTCAGAAAGATGGGGATACCCAGATACTGACAAAAGAGGAGATGAATTGGAGGACTGGGAAATAGACTCAAATCTCCATCTACTCAACAAAGCGGATGACACACCGAGCTTCTACTCCAGAAGATGGCTTACCACTTCTACTCCAGACTTAGCTTTCTGCACAGGAGACATCCTCCACAAAATCGATCGCCATGTGCTGGACCAATTAGCAGGTAGTGACCACAGACCAATCAAGCTTGAAATGAATATGGAGTATGTTCCACAGGAGCAAAAGCCCTTGCCCCGCTGGAATTACAAACGAGCAGATTGGGACAGATTTGCCATACTAACAGACAAATATTGTGAAAACATAAATACACGATATGGCAACATAAAGCAAATGGTGGAAAGTCTAAACAGAGCGATAATACAGGCAGCCACTGAGTCCATTCCAAGAGGAGCGAGGAAAAATTACAAACCATACTGGACTGAAGAACTACAAAGTTTGGAGGACAAAGTTGAAGATGCCAGGAAGACAGCAGAGAGAGAACAAACAATTGAAGCAAACATCTCTCTCAAAGCCATCTCAGCAAAATATAAAAGAACAGTAAATCAAACAACAAGAGATTGTTGGAGGGAAAAAACAGAAAACCTGAATTTGACAGGGATGGAAACAAACTATGGAAACTAGTGAAAGCCATGAACAATGAAGGACCTAGAAACAAACAAATAACAATTAAACAAGGAAATGCCTTGCTTACAGGCAAAA
>JACEFZ010007997.1:0-19332 GCA_014155875.1 Cepaea nemoralis | reverse complement strand
AGGTAATATACAGTAATTATACCAGTATAGACAGACAGACAGACAGACAGACAGACAGACAGCCAGCCAGACAGACAGACAGACAGACAGACAGACAGACAGACAGACAGATAGATAGATAGATAGATAGATAGATAGATAGATAGATAGATAGATAGATAGATAGATAGATAGATAGATAGATAGATAGATAGATAGATAGATCCTCGCCAGGAAATGGGCGAAGCCGGGCCGGGACAGCTAGTATAATATATAGCAATGCTACTAAATGTTATGTCCCTTGCTATAACTTTTCTTAAGTTAAGTCCCCTCGATATATATTCTGGGACTTAATATGGGGACTTAATATATAATGTAAATTACGAAATTAAATTTTATTACGTAAATAGCTGTTTGTAAACTAACAAACATGACAGTTGGCGGCACGGGAATGATAAGAAGACGTGTAGAAAATTTCATCTCAATCGGATGGACCGTTCCCGAATGCATAAATAACATCCGGACATGCATTCTCTTTTATATATATATATAGATTTAGTACAATAGTGAGTGGACTAGACAATATCGTACCGACCGCCTACTTCCCAGAGAACTATATGGTACCCTTTTAGGCTGAGTTGACTGGGTGGGCCTGATCGGTGTCTGAAGTCCCTGTATTTGTGCACTTGTGTGTATGTGATGTATGTATGTGTACATGTGTGTATGTGATGTATGTATGTGTACATGTGTGTATGTGATGTATGTATGTGTATTTGTGTGTATGTGATGTATGTATGTGTACTTGTGTGTATGTGATGTATATATGTGCACTTGTGTGTATGTGATGTATGTATGTGTACTTGTGTGTATTATGTATGTATGTGTACTTGTGTGTATGTGATGTATGTATGTGTACTTGTGTGTATGTGATGTATGTATGTGCACTTTGTGTATGTGATGTATGTATGTGTACTTGTGTGTATTATGTATGTATGTGTACTTGTGTGTATGTGATGTATGTATGTGTACATGTGTGTATGTGAAGTATGTATGTGTATTTGTGTGTATGTGATGTATGTATGTGTACTTGTGTGTATGTGATGTATGTATGTGTACTTGTGTGTATGTGATGTATATATGTGCACTTGTGTGTATGTGATGTATGTATGTGTACTTGTGTGTATTATGTATGTATGTGTACTTGTGTGTATGTGATGTATGTATGTGTACTTGTGTGTATGTGATGTATGTATGTGCACTTTGTGTAAGTGATGTATGTATGTGTACTTGTGTGTATTATGTATGTATGTGTACTTGTGTGTATGTGATGTATGTATGTGTACTTGTGTGTATGTGATGTATGTATGTGTACTTGTGTGTATGTGATGTATGTATGTGTACTTGTGTGTATGTGATGTATGTTAATTGTGTGTATGTGATGTATGTATGTGTACTTGTGTGTATGTGATGTATATATGTGTACTTATGTGTATGCGATGTATGTATGTGTACATGTGTGTATGTGATGTATGTATGTGTACTTGTGTGCAAGTGATGTATGTATGTGTACTTGTGTGTATGTGATGCATGAATGTGTACTTGTGTGTTTGTGATGTATGTATGTTTACTTGTGTGTATGTGATGTATGCATGTGTACTTGCGTGTATGTGATGCATGTATGTGCACTTGTGTGTATGTGATGTATGTGCACTTGTGTGTATGTAGCTTGGACTGTTCATGTAGCTTGGACTGTTCATGTAGCTTGGACTGTTCATGTAGCTTGGACTGTTCATGTAGCTTGGACTGTTCATGTAGCTTGGACTGTTCATGTAGCTTGGACTGTTCATGTAGCTTGGACTGTTCATGTAGCTTGGACTGTTCATGTAGCTTGGACTGTTCATGTAGCTTGGACTGTTCATGTAGCTTGGACTGTTCATGTAGCTTGGACTGTTCATGTAGCTTGGACTGTTCATGTAGCTTGGACTGTTCATGTAGCTTGGACTGTTCATGTAGCTTGGACTGTTCATGTAGCTTGGACTGTTCATGTAGCTTGGACTGTTCATGTAGCTTGGACTGTTCATGTAGCTTGGACTGTTCATGTAGCTTGGACTGTTCATGTAGCTTGGACTGTTCATGTAGCTTGGACTGTTCATGTAGCTTGGACTGTTCATGTAGCTTGGACTGTTCATGTAGCTTGGACTGTTCATGTAGCTTGGACTGTTCATGTAGCTTGGACTGTTCATGTAGCTTGGACTGTTCATGTAGCTTGGACTGTTCATAGTTTGTCCACATCTCGCGATCTCTAAAATCAACTATCAAATCTGATATTTGTCCATGATATTATTACATTGTAATTCACAAGGTGTCAGGTGTCAGGTCTTAGTCAGATATGACTGAGCTACCGTATAACAGTAGACGGTACTACCTGGTTTCTGTTAGCGCCGAACGTTGGGCGGCGCTTACCAAACCCGACACCCCACATTGTGCCAACGGCTTCGGGCGGAAGAGCGCAATTGGGAGGGTACAAACCTTACCCTGGTGCGAGGAAATGCAAGCTAAAGACAATTGTCATGGCAGGGCAGACCAGGCCCTAAGCCTTGGTTGGCGACTGGTCTAGGATCGAAGCTCCGACAGGCGGACAGTTAGAGCATTGCTTTGCTGATCCGGCAGCTTCTGCAGCTTGTCTTGTTCCAGATGTAGGGGTGTTACCTTTCCTCTGGAGTGAACTAGGCAGGTCGAGAGAGGGATCATGCTGCATGGGCAACACATGATCTCTATATTTTAGCCCAGGCTTTGTGCTATGGAGAGGCAATAACTCCATCCCTGGTCTTAACTGGTCTCGGAATCAAAGCGAGAGGCAACTGTTACGGGTTATAAGTCCTTGTCAGTTGGCGTAGACATGGGGCGCCACGCGTTGCCTCTGACGGTAGACGTAAGATGGTGCATGATGGTGGAAATGACCACGTGTTCACATGCACCCACTGTGAACGGACATTTACAGCGCAAATTGGCCTTATCAGTCACACTCGCTACCGCCATAGTTAAAAGTTATTATGCCTTTTTAAAGCACAAACTATCGTCTGTCAAGACGGCAAGGTGCCAATGTAATTCACAAGGGCCCAATAAATGCTGAGGTTTATTGCAACCTCCCGTAAAGGTCATACACCTAACGTTCCTGATTACATTCTGTCAGCTCCATGTGCTGAGTTATACTTATGGGTTATAAAGAATTTTCGTTTGTTGTCTTTCCATCTCTCTTTATGCATTTACAATTCCAGTTGTCACAATATCTTACAGTTGCTCTGTTGTAATAATTTGGCCACAATGTCGGCTGCATATTTATGATGTTAGTTTAGTTTAGTTTATTTTAGTTTAGTTTAGTTTAAATTAGTTTAGGTTAGTTTAGTTTAGTTTAGCTTAGCTTAGTTTAGTTTAGTTTAGCGTAGCTTAGCTTAGCTTAGCTGTTTAGTTTAGTTTAGTTTAGCTTAGTTTAGTTTAGTTTAGTCGACGGATCAAGATCACGGTACACGGGTGTAACTCATTACTGTTCAGATCTACGCCTAGCTCAAGCCGAGTCCGGAGAATCTCAGCTCAGTGCAGGAACTCCGTAGCACCGGTGAGGTTTCTAACATACTTTGGGTAGATTTTTAACTAAAAAATTTCAATTTATTTCTGATATTTGTGCCTGGCTATGTGCGGCTGTATCTTCACGTCTTTCACGTCCCACAGATGGCTAACTGTGGCTCTCACGTCTTTCACGTCCCACAGATGGCTAACTGTGGCTCTCACGTCTTTCACGTCCCACAGATGGCTAACTGTGGCTCTCACGTCTTTCACATCACACAGATGGCTAACTGTGGCTCTCACGTCTTTCACGTCCCACAGATGGCTAACTGTGGCTCTCACGTCTTTCACGTCCCACAGATGGCTAACTGTGGCTCTCACGTCTTTCACGTCCCACAGATGGCTAACTGTGGCTCTCACGTCTTTCACGTCCCACAGAATGGCTAACTGTGGCTCTCACGTCTTTCACGTCACACAGATGGCTAACTGTGGCTCTCACGTCTTTCACGTCCCACAGATGGCTAACTGTGGCTCTCACGTCTTTCACGTCACACAGATGGCTAACTGTGGCTCTCACGTCTTTCACGTCCCACAGATGGCTAACTGTGGCTCTCACGTCTTTCACATCACACAGATGGCTAACTGTGGCTCTCACGTCTTTCACGTCCCACAGATGGCTAACTGTGGCTCTCACGTCTTTCACGTCACACAGATGGCTAACTGTGGCTCTCACGTCTTTCACGTCACACAGATGGCTAACTGTGGCTCTCACGTCTTTCACGTCCCACAGATGGCTAACTGTGGCTCTCACGTCTTTCACGTCACACAGATGGCTAACTGTGGCTCTCACGTCTTTCACATCACACAGATGGCTAACTGTGGCTCTCACGTCTTTCACGTCCCACAGATGGCTAACTGTGGCTCTCACGTCTTTCACATCACACAGATGGCTAACTGTGGCTCTCACGTCTTTCACGTCCCACAGATGGCTAACTGTGGCTCTCACGTCTTTCACGTCCCACAGATGGCTAACTGTGGCTCTCACGTCTTTCACGTCACACAGATGGCTAACTGTGGCTCTCACGTCTTTCACGTCCCACAGATGGCTAACTGTGGCTCTCACGTCTTTCACGTCCCACAGATGGCTAACTGTGGCTCTCACGTCTTTCACATCACACAGATGGCTAACTGTGGCTCTCACGTCTTTCACGTCCCACAGATGGCTAACTGTGGCTCTCCCTGCCTGGTCACCGTTCTTCTGTGATGTTAAGTGATATGTGTGATATGATAAGTGACGTCACACAATGGTTGTTGAGAATTGATATGAAATTAATTGCGGCTGCGGTAGCGTAATGGCTAGACGCAGGTCTAGTATGTTTACTCTCTGGTAAAGTGTTGCTATTCCTACAATATATTACATGTAATGATGACAGAATTCACGTGATAGAGTTCTGATTTCCTTGATCACATCTCCATCCTGTCCTTGACACTGGAGATGGTCTGTCATATTTCAAGTATTCATTACCGACTGCATGTTGTCCTCTCTGATCACACATCTGTTTTTCTCTCGTATAGTTTTAGCGTGGGGTAGTATGTACCAGCCGGCTCCGTGACGAAGGGAGGCGGACGCAGTTCGTACTCCCGCATACCAGCGTTAGAAACTCAGCTGTGCGTGAGTTGGCAGTAAACCGTGTTGTGTTGGTTTTTGACGAAATGATATGGGTATCGGTCGTTCGGAAATGAATGGCAAACTACTGAACGTAAACTTGCCAAGCGATCACAACAAGCAATAAATGTTGGTGTTGACTGCGACGTTCTGTAAAGGATATGCAAGTTCATTTGTAACTTTCGTATGTATCTATCCCATGTTGCCTTCTACTTTCTTCTATCAGCCATCTTCTCTGTGGTACAGCCCTGCTTCTGGTATTACTTGTGGGCCTAGCTCGTCACAGTCTTCTTGACCTGCCATCATCACCTTGAATTGATTGCTGTCAATGTTACATCCAGATGGTGTTACATCCAGATGGTGTTACATCCAGATGGTATATCGCTGACATGGAACGTTAGTGGTCATGCACCTTGCACGACTTCGTGCTCAGTGTTATCTTGACATCTACCGCATGTAGTTCATGACCTGGGTGGCAGTCTGCTTCAGGCGGTGTCTCTGGCGCAGTTTATGTTTCGATCAGTTACTTAGTTGTGCGCCTTTATGTTGTCCTTGTTGATTTATGTCTACTCATTTATGCTTCGCGTATTTATTTATATCTTCATAGTTACGCTGCGCATTACCCGTATTGATCTTCGTGTTCCTAGAAACAAGCACTCATATGTTTACGCCTGGCTACACCTGGTGAAGTGGTGATTAACAACTTGTCGGAATCCATCAGCAGCCTCCCCTGGGCGGCCTATCACCCTGACCCCAGCCTCCGATGCCACACCCAAGCTCACACTCAGATGCCCAGCAACATATTGCGCACACTCCACAAGGCACACGACAGGAGCATTCATAATTTCTGTTGGATGATTAACTTTCAAAAAGACATTAATCAACCAGCAAAATTGCCACACACTGACAGCAGTTCCATGTAGAGCCGTATCGGGACAACAGAAGGGGAAATATGACGGCATTTATGGATGCTCAGTGCGGGGCAGTAGATTACAAGGCTGTCCTAACACGACATGTCTAGGCAAACTTTCGATATGTTTAGGCAAACTTTCGGCATATCTAGGCAAACATTGGACATATCTACGCAAACATTGGACATATCTAGCAAACAGTCAACATATCTAAGCGAACATTCGACATATCTAGACAAACCTTCGACATATCTAGGTATACCATCGACATATCTAGGCAAACCCTCGATATATCTAGGCAAACCCTCTGACTTAGAGAAATAAAAGTGTGAGATAAACTCGGTGGACTATTCAGTAAATTTACAACAGAAAAAGTGAAGTGTATACAGGACACAATACTGCAGCTATAGTCCATAAATGTCAAGCGAACGAAAGAAGAAGTAGCCGAAATATTTCACTTGCCTATGTGTTTATTTCTTTCATCAACTCTCTTTTTATTCCTAGTTTTTCTAGAACGTCTGTATTTGATTGTTTTGTTTCCATGAAATACGAAATATTCGTCTGTATATCCACATCTCCAGGGCATCTATTCGGCTTTCTAGTTGCTTGTTTACACGTCACACAGTAGTGTTGAATATACGTAACATAGATCATAGAACTGAGAACATAGATGTCAGAGTGAAGAAGTAAGTAGATATATGTCATACGTCATAGAAGTAAGTAGATATATGTCATAGATCATAGAAGTAAGTAGATATATGTCATAGGTCATAGAAGTAAGTAGATATATGTCATAGATCATAGAAGTAAGTAGATATATGTCATAGGTCATAGAAGTAAGTAGATATAGGTCATAGAAGTAAGTAGATATATGTCATAGGTCATAGAAGTACGTAGATATAGGTCATAGAAGTAAGTAGATATATGTCATAGGTCATAGAAGTAAGTAGATATATGTCATAGGTCATAGAAGTAAGTAGATATATGTCATAGATCATAGAAGTAAGTAGATATATGTCATAGGTCATAGAAGTAAGTAGATATAGGTCATAGAAGTAAGTAGATATATGTCATAGGTCATAGAAGTAAGTAGATATATGTCATAGGTCATAGAAGTAAGTAGATATAGGTCATAGAAGTAAGTAGATATATGTCATAGGTCATAGAAGTAAGTAGATATAGGTCATAGAAGTAAGTAGATATATGTCATAGGTCATAGAAGTAAGTAGATATATGTCATAGGTCATAGAAGTAAGTAGATATATGTCATAGATCATAGAAGTAAGTAGATATATGTCATAGGTCATAGAAGTAAGTAGATATAGGTCATAGAAGTAAGTTGTCAGGATCTTATATTAGGCTCGTTGGCTAACACATGTGAGACAGTACAAGTACAAACGTTATTCGACGTAAGACACAGCAACACAAGTTCTATGGATTTATTACCACAATAAATACATAACAATAGTTACAGCAATGTTACAACATATAACAACTCATACCACAATACAGCTCATAGGTTCTGACGCTCACAATATCAGTCGTTCAGCTCACAACCACGGAGATTCACACAACGCCTTGCTCTCGACACACACGTCCGTTCAGATGTCCAGTCGCAGCGTGGTCTGAGATTAACACACACACTGCCCACTGCCTCAGGTGGGGTCACGTGGCTTTGCGTCGTCTGTCGTCAGCGCTGGTCGCGTGTCAGGTAAGAAACTTGCCAGCCGACAACTCTTGTCCGCCGGGTGCCGTAACGATGTCGCTGCTAGGCTCTGACATTCTCCCCGGGTACTTCAATGAAAGATGCCATCTTTCATTCATGATGTATGTATATACTGGGGTAGTGTTAATTTCATGTCAGAGACTACTTTTTCCCAGTGTTATGCATGAAAATACATATAAGGCATAGAAATATATACAAAAAAAATGTAAGTTGCATTGAAATGACAAATGAAGTACAATTTTTAACACAATTCAGGTTTCATCCCCTGATGCCTGGTTACCTTCATTGCAATAATACCCAGTCAGATCAGTAGTTCCAGCTTCACGCATCTACCCTCGCAGCCATTTTGAAAAAAACGTAATAATATGATTGTTTTGCAACAACCATCTAGGGCCAGACTGAAATACGGCTTTGTGTTAGTCGTATTAAACACTTAAAACTCTGCCCTCATTTGGTCAGGAGCTCTTATGTTGGTTTGCAATGTTGGCAGCTCTATGACATGCTTGGTGGACGCCTACCTGCTGTGCCAATCATTTGAGCAACAAAATGTCTATCTATACAATACACATTAATGAATATGTTTCAAATTATGGCCCTTGATGTAATTCACAAATGCAAGGGAAGTAATTTTGACATTTAAGAAATTTCATACATTACAATAATAATTTAATTTCTTAGCGTCATTGCTTGACGTTTCTTCATATTAACGAGAAAAAGTCGGTAATATGAATAGATTAATCAAGATATGATTCTAAGATTACACTAAACAAAATAAATAAGTACCCAATTGTATATTATATTTTATAGATTCGAAAGGATTTTACAAGTGTCATAATTTTTGGAGAATTTGTACATAGTCTGCTAATTTTGCTATACTTTTTACATTATATTGGAAATACAAATGAAACAAAAATTTTGGTTGTTGTTACATTTTCTGAATACAAATGATCCGGTTTTATTTCGGAACTGATAGTAGAATGTTCTCACAGTTCTTGTCTGATGTTATTGTATGACAACGGATTATGATGGAATGTTCTTATTTCCGATGTGTTCACAACGTCGAACAATTTGGATCACATTTGCTGTAGCGGTGATGTAGGAGTCAATGTTCGGTCTACATTTGCACATGTTAAAATATCACGGTGAACAAAAATCACCCACAAATGTCACAATAGTAAAGTTCGCTTCTGATAATTGGTTAAGCGTTTGTGACACTGTTGTTGGTGTATATATACAATTAATATCGTTCTCATTTCTAACACACACTACACAATTATACTACACTCATTACATGACTTGATTAAAATAAGTATATTATACATGTCGGTATGCAAACCGTATCACAATTTTGATTATTGACCTTACACAGTAGGTGAATGGAAAAATTCACACATTGGTGGCTGTGTTGGGCTGAGTGTAATATTACACAGTGCACTCAGACATTGCTTACTGGGTCTGTCGGACAACGGGACAAAAGGTCGGCGATTGTATTCATTCTGCCGGGAATATGGCGAACTTCAAAACTGAAATTCTGAAGCTTTAAGGACCAGCGAGCAATCATGTTATTTGATGGTACTGTGGAATTGATATACCTTAATGGACTGTTGTCAGTTTCGATGATAAAGTGACGTCCTAGAAGATATTTGGACAGCTTTGTGACACTTTCTACTAAGGCCAATGCCTCTAACTGCGGAATGGACCAGGCCCGCTCTCGGGGTCTTAGTTTTCTTGATAGAAAACAGACGGGATGCAAGATGTCGTTGTATTCCTGCAAAAGGACTGCACCGATCGCAATGGAGCTAGCATCTGTTCTCAATCTGAAAGGTAAACGAATGTTGGGCAATTTAAGGATGAGATTAGGTGTATTCTTATCAGAAAAATGTGCCAAACTTTATCAAATGCATTTCGTAGGCATTCATCGTTTACAACTTTTTCGGGTTTATTCTTGGTTAGTAAATTAGAAAAAACCTCAGTTAGCTCTGAAAAATCAGGAATAAAGTTTCTGTAATAATTAATAAGTCCCAGCAAACTGCGGACTTGTTTCTTATTTGTTGGAAGTGACAGTTTTAGAATTTTCGAGACAATTTTGTTGTCTGTCATGACAAAGCCATTGGATATTCTGTACCCCAAAAATGATATCTCTTGGTAAGCCATGCTCACCTTTGAAGGCTTCACTGTAAGTCCGTGCTGTCTGATACGTTCTAGTGTCTTTTCCAGTATCTTTATATGTTCCGTCATTGTCTCTGTATGGACACAGATGTCGTCAATATAGGAAACTATATTAGGGATGTCTGAAAAGATGGTGTTGTACTCTTGTATCAACTGTTTGCAACTGTTTGTCTCTGCTTGACTTAGGTTTGGATTGATCTTGATCTCCTTCAAGCAGTTGTCGTGTTTTAATGTAGGTGTTGGAATCTCGTCGCTAGAATCGTCATCTCGTGATCTATTATCACGGTGCAAGCTGTCGTATCGTCTTGTTCGTTGTCTCTGTTGAAGTATGGTCTTAGCATATTGATGTGAAATATTTTGTGTTTGTCTTTTATCAGGATTTCGTAGTCAACAGGAGAGATTTGTCTTGTCACTTTAAAGGTCCCTGCCAAGAATCTGTCAGTAGCTGTCTGTCACTAGGTAGTAGTAGTAGTACGTCCTGTCCAGCTGTCAATGTTATAGTCCTGTTACCTTTGTCTGCGTATTGTCTGTAAGTAGCACCAGATAGTTTTAGTGCACTTTAGCAATTTCACATGGATTTCATTATCCTTTCACGCAATGATGTTACATACACAAATGATGATATGGGTTTTAATACTGGAGTGGACTCAGTTAACAATTTGGTGATAAATTGTTAATGGGCCGCGTGGTTTGGCACCATAGATGAGTTCAAAAGGAGAGAAACCGGGACTAGAATTGTACCTCGCGATAAGCAAAAAAGGGCAGCTGGTAAGTATAGATCCCAGTTATGGGGTGATCTTGAGTTACTTTGGCTAGCATGTGCTTCAGATCCCATTTAAACTTTTCTATTATCCCGCTCGGTGAGGATGATAGGGCTATTGAAGACTTGCTTCACTCCTAACATTTTAGTGAAAGCTTGAGTGGATGCGGCGATAAAATTTAGTGCCTCTATCAGACTGGATCGTATCTGGGAAACCCCAAATTTTGGAGAAAATATGGGAAAAACACTTCCATGATATCGTTGGCAGAATGTCTTTACCCGGGAAACGCTTCTGCCCCGCGCTACATTGATCAATAATTTTTATATATATTTATTCCCTCTAGTAGTTGTATGACTAAGAGGGCCCACAATGTCAACTGATAATTTTCAAAAGGTCGACTGGCTAAGTCAGTGATTTGTAACTTTGCCTGTGGGTGTTTACCTTTTTTTACCATTTCTGGCATGTATCACAACTTCTGCAATATGTTTTTATGTCATTACAGAATTTTGGCCAATGAAACTGTGTCAATAGTCTGACCTGGTTTTAACATATGCCATATGACCTGCAAAAGGTATATCGTGAGCAAGATGTAAAGCTTTCTTGCGAAAGTAGTTTGGGAACACAGTTTGCTTTGTTGAACGTCACCTTTGGGGTAGTACCTGGTGAGTATATCGTTGTATAAAGCAAAATGCCATTTTGCATTTTTCGTTACCCTTGGGTTTTTGCCGTCAGTCAAATACTTTGACAGTGAAGGATCAGCTTTTTGAGCTTTATGAATGTTTCCTCATCGAGTCACTAGGGGTATTTTTGGGCTAAGCATTTGAATAGCCTCGTTTGGTTTCTATCATCTTCACTCTAGCAGTAGCTCTTGTTACTGCTTCACACACTCAAAGACATCAGATGATGATGGAAGATATCGTCAATGATGTGATAGAAATTAGTGCTGCGTTAGCTAACATACATTCAACTGGTGATATGACATTTCAATGACATTTGATGGTGTTGATCATTATACATAGTGATGTTATGTCATGGTTATGATGTTTGTCATTCACCTCCGGTAAATTTCCGATGATTATACGCACACTGGGTTTGTAAGTGCGCACTTTTACTTTTCCGGTGAGGATGGTGTTTCGATGTACCCCAAAGGCTAATGGATTTTTTTAAATATTGCCTGAAAATGTTCTACATGTGATGTGTCTACCTTTTAGCTGTAGGTGTTTGAATTTTGTTTTCAGGCCAATAAGTGTACTCCCGGTGTCGCGAAGTACTGTAGAAAACTTCCCATTAACATAACCGTGTAGATGTCTAACTTGCCTTTGAGTCTATTACTAAGTTACCTTCCTCATTAGCAATGGGGATGGCGTGCCCGCATGTTAAGTACCATTTTCAAAGAAGGTATTACAGACAGTGCATGTTTTGGAACTAAATACGTCACAAGCCTGTGCTGCATGTACAGGATGTTTTTCTGTATTTTCGTCTTCTGCGCTGAACTATCGAACAAGGCGGCATGGCTTTTTGGGTCATAGCCTCCCTTTTACATCCATGCGATGGTGACCGTATGCCTTGCAGAGAAAACATTTTCGTAAACTTTTGAACGATTTTCGTTCTCTGTCTTGTCTGTTTACCATATTTTGCAAATATGTTTGGTACCCTGGGTTTTTTTCGCACATATCGTTCAAATAATGAGACATTTTACAATGAACACAATTTTAAACTTTTCAGAGGTAGGCCTGTTTGGTTTTTGCCTACTATAGTTTTTCTCATAGTTGGCAGCTGCTACCCAGTTACTGTCAGTAGCTTCAGTGGCAAAAAAATGTTTATTTGCCGTATAAAGGCCGACCCACGTCTTTCCATTTTTTCCCCACATGTGCATCATTCTCTTGCAAGAACTTAGAAAAAGATGTTGGGATAGAAAAAAACCTTATCTCGAAAATGAGATCTTCTAATTTATCATAATTTTTGTTAATTTTGGCTGATGAAGTCCATTTGCTGAAAATGTCTCGGACTAAACAGAGGTAGTCAGAGAACGTTTGAGTTGACTTTGGACTCAGTTTACTGAATTGTTCTCTGTACCCTGCTTCATCTAGCATGAAATGTGCCATTATTTTTGATTTAATGAAATGGTACTCTTTTTGAGGTCTTGGGGATGGTTTCAAACTTTCAAAGGTTCCCCAGAAAGACTTCTCATATATAAAAATTTTCCTTCCGAAAGGGGAACCCTGGTAATGTTCCTTTAAAACTCAAAATTTTGGGTAAGGCTGCTATGCAGTCCCCGAGGTATAGTTACGAACGATCCCTTTGGTACTTTTTATACTGTTTTCTTTTTCCAGTCTTTCAGATTTCTTTGACTCTTTATTCATTGCAGTCTCAGTGTCCATTGTTTCATTTTAAACTGTAGTTCAAGTTTTTCCTCTTCTCTGAGCTGCTATTTCTGCTTTTTTAAATTCACTGTCATCTCAGCTTGCTTTTGCTTTTCACCCTCTATTTGTTTGGCAGTTTTTTAAATCTCTGCCTGTTTCAGGCCTTTTCAATCTCTGCCTGTTTAAAGGGCGTTTCTGCCTCAGCTTGTTTTGAGATTTCTGTTTGTTTTAGAGTTTTCTGCGCTTTTTCATCGCGTTCGCAGTTTTTTCCCTTTGAAAAAGTAGGATTCTGCGTATTTGTTCTCACTCCATTTTGTAAATTCATCACCTTGTAACTTTAATTTAAAACCCATATCGTGAAATAAAAACATGACGACATGATGGAGAAAATATGTCGATGACAATCAACCACACAAAATATTTTATAATTGGTTAGTAGAAAAACCTTCCCTTTGATTTGACTATACGATCGGCCCACTAATCATACGAAAAGTTAAAGAAAAGAAAAAAATACTAAAGTGCCCTTGGATAGATGACGAATGGTTGGGCAATCGGGCTAAAAAAACGTAAGGTCGACTTCGGAACCACTAAGACCTCTACGGCAGGGTTATGGATGGACGCAAAAACCTGCTTTGTTTTGGAGAGAAATAAGTTAGCGTGTGTTTGTTGGTGTGTGCCTGTAAGTCACTAAGTGTTGATTTGGTTTGGATGGCTGAGTATAATTGTATGTCGTAAATTTGTCGTCAACAGTGTTTCTTTCAACAGAAGTTACACTCTTTCCAAAACTCTTGCGTTCCACAAACTAAATACACAAAAAAAACTATCGTATTTGAACACTAAATAACATTGAGACACATCACTTACATCAAGATGACATTCAGTAAGGACAAGACATCAAGTTTACAAGATGGCGACAAGGTCAAAATGGCGGCAAAATCAAAAGGGTTACAAGGTCAAACGATAACAAGTTTCACAATTGACAAATTTTTAACACGTTTACAGGATCAAAAAATTTGTACTGTACATTTACTAATGTTTCTAAACATATTTGACAATGTAAAATGGATCACCTGAGACTTTTCCGATCACATGTACTCACTATAACCTTGACAAATTTTACAAGTACAAGAATTATAGTTTTAAACAAAAAGACGAACAACACGCTAAATATATTAGGTTCTTAAATAATGACGAGCAACCCACGTCCACACATGTCAGGATCTTATATTAGGCTCGTGGCTAACACATGTGAGACAGTAACAAGTACAAACGTTATTCGACGTAAGACACAGCAACACAAGTTCTAATGGATTTATTACCACAAATAAATACATAACAATAGTTACAGCAATGTACACCATATAAACAACTCACTACCACAATACAGCTCATAGGTCTGACGCTCACAATATGCAGTCGTTCAGCTCACAACCACGGAGATTCACACAAACGCCTTGCTCTCGACACAACACGTCCGTTCAGATGTCAGTCGCAGCGTGGTCTGAGATTAAACACACACACTGCCCACTGCCTCAGTGGGGTCACGTGGCTTTGCGTCGTCTGTCGTCAGCGCTGGTCGCGTGTCAGGTAAGAAACTTGCCAGCCGACAACTCTTGTCCGCCGGGTGCCGTAACGATGTCGCTGCTAGGCTCTGACATAAGTAGATATATGTCATAGGTCATAGAAGTAAGTAGATATATGTCACAGGTCATAGAAGTAAGTAGAAATTTCATATATCATAGAAGTAAGTAGTATATGTCATAGGTCAAGAAGTAAATAGATATATGTCATAGGTCATAGAAATAATAGTAATGTCATAGATCATAGAAGTAAGTAGATATATGTCATAGATCATAGAAACAAGTAGAATATATCACGGTCATAGAAGTATGTAGATATATGTCAAGGCATAGAATAAGTAGTTTGTTCATAGGTTAGAAGTAAGTAGATATATTCATAGATCATAGAAGTAAATAGATATATGTCATAGGTCATAGAAATAATAGATATAGGTCAAGAAATAAGTTATAATGTCATAGGGCAAAAAAGTAAGAAATAGGTCATAGAAGTAAGTAGATAATTTTATAGGTCATAAAGTAAATAAAAATGCATAGATCATAGAAGTAAATAGTATATGTCATAGGATAGAAGTAAGTAGATATATGCATAGGTCATAGAAGTAAGTAGATATTCATAGATCAAGAAGAAAGTAGATATATGTCATAGGTCATAGAAGTAAGTAGATATAGGGCATAGATCATAGAAGTATGTATATTGTCATAGATCATAGAAGTAAGTAGTATATGTCATTGGTCAAGAAGTAAGTAGATATAGTCACAAGGGCATAGAAGAAAAAGATATATGTCCCCAAAAGGGCAAGAAGTATGTAGATATTGTCATAGATCATAGAATAAATAGATATATGTCACAGGTCAAGAAGTAAGTAGATATGGGCATGAAGTAATAATATAGGGCCCTAGTCATAGATAAATAGATAAATGTCATAGATCATAGAAGTAAGTGATATATGTCATAGGTCATAGAAGTAAGTAGATATATGTCATAGGTCATAGAAGTAAGTAGATATATGCATAGATCATAGAAGTAAGTAGATATATGTCATAGGGCAAGAAGTAAGTAATTATGTCAAGACATAGAAGTAAGTAGATATATGTCATAGGCATAGAAGTAAGTAGATATAGGTCATAGAATAGTAGATATAGTCAAGGTCAAAGTAGTAGATATAGGTCATAATAGGAATATAAGTATAGGTCATAGAAGTAAGTAGTATATGTCATAGATCATAGAATAAGTAGATATATGTCATAGGTCATAGAATAAGTGATATTGCATAGTCATAGAAGTAAGTAGATATAGTAAGACAAAAGAAATAAGTAGATATGTCAGGTTAGAAGTAATAGATATATGTCAAATCATAGAAGTATGTAGATATATGTCATAGATCATAGAAGTAAGTAGATATATGTCTTGGTCATAGAAGTAAGTAGATATAGTCACAGGGGATAGAAGTAAATAGAATATGTCACAGGTCTAGAATATGTAGATATATGTCATAGATCATAGAAGTAAGTAGATATATGTCACAGGTCATAGAAGTAAGTAGATATAGATCATAGAGAAGTAGATTATGTCATAGGTCATAGAAGTAAATAGTATAGCATAGATCATAGAAAAAGTAGATATATGTCATAGTCATAGAAGTAATAATATATGTCATAGGTCATAGAATTAATAATATATGTTATGATCATAGAAGTATGTAGATATATTCATAGATCATAGAAGTAATAGATATATGTCATTGGTCATAGAAGTAATAATCCATAGGGGATAAAAAGTGAGATATGTAGGCATAAAAGTAAGTAGATATTGTCAAGATCATAGAAGTAAGTAGATATATGTCATTGGTCATAGAAGTAAAATAATCTCTGGCATAAAGTAAGTAGATATATGTCAAGATCTAGAAGTAAGTAGATATATGTCATAGGGCATAAAAAAAATAGAAATCCATAGGGCATAAAAGTTAAATAAATATGTCATAGGGCATAGAAGTAAGTAGATATATGCATAGGCATAGAAGTAAGTAGATATATGTCATAGGGCATAAAAAAAGTAGATATATGTAATGGATCATAGAAATAAGTAGATATATCCATAGGGCATAAAGGAAGTAGATATATCCAGAGGTCGTAGAAGGAAGTAGATTTATCTCATAGAAGGAACAGTAAGAGACCAGCGCTGGATGCTCTGTCTGTATGCTGACATCGATAGAAGAACGCAGATCTAGTCCAAGACTTTGGTGATCGTGTGGGGAGGCGAGCCATGACCGCCCACGCCTACCGGCATGGCGCATGATTATGATTGACTGGTTGATTGATTTATTTATTGATCGATTGATTAATTGATTTATTTATTGATCGACTGATTGATTGATGGATTGATTGATTGATTGATTGATTGATTGATTGATTGTGGTAAAGAAAAGATGGGAATGGTCTACATTTGTGTTCATTAGTACAATACACACACAAACTCACACGCATATTCACACACACACACACACGCACACACACACACACGCATGCATGCACCATGGTGTGTAAGTAAGGAAAGGTCGAGGATCTGTGTTTACAACTTGGGAAACGTCGGGTATATGGTGCTATAACCGCACTTGTTTGAACCAGTTAGCACATTGGGGGGGGGGGGGGGGGCAAAATCTGAAGCGAATAGAGGTGTAGAAAAACTCAAGAGAATGGAGACAAATTGAAGAGAGTGGATACACATTGAAGAAAATGGAGACAAACTGAAGAAAACGAATAGAATGTAGACACATTTAAGAGAATGGAGACACATTGAAAAGAATTGAAACAAACTCAAAAGAATGGAGACAAACTGAAAATATTGTAGACAGACTGAAGATAGTGTGTACAATCTGAAGAGAATGAAGAAAATATAGACAAACTGAAAAGACATAAGACAAACTGAAGAGAAACAAAAGAATGTAGACAGACTGAATAAAACTAAGCGCGTGTATAAAAGCTGAAGAGAATGAAGAAGGAGACAAACTGAAGAGACATAAGAAAACTGAAGAGAAACAAAAGAACCAATTCGCAACAAAGCTCAGTTGGACGGCTCAATTGCGGGGAAACTAGCAGTTTCTAGAAACTGTCAAAGTGCGGGTTTCTATCATAAACAGCATACTCTATAGGTGACCCACCGAACATTCAACAATCACATAAATATTCCTACAACTATAAATCCACGAAGCAAACACAAATTATATATTGACACCGACACGGCACATGTCCTTACCAGAAATAATAGTTCAAATACCATCTGGGGAGAGTTAATTGAATCCTCACTGAATCAATTCCTATTTACAGAAAAACAGCCTAGTTATAATGAATTCCAATGTCCCTTTACAACTGATGAATGAAATCTCTGAACTTATAAAATAAGAGTATCAGTCCCCTCACACCAGTGAATGTGCTACACAAACTGTTACACACAGACTGTTTTCAATGGTCATTAACAGTTGCGCTCATTTCTGCCGTTTCACCAACTCGTGATTTTACTTGTATGTGCCCGCTAGATGTCGCGTGCAGCGCACGGGCGATGTCTAGCGCCATCTGCCGACTTCACGCGCCATGTTTGCATTTGTCTACAAACAATGTTTCCACAACTAGCTCCTTCGGGTACACAAATATTATTTTAAGAAATGTCCTGAATAAACTGAAACAGAATTTATAAATTGTTCAACTTTCCTCTTGACATGCTCCAGAAACCGCTTTAACATTCTATCTGTACGAACTTACGAACGAACATACGTTCGAACAAACGGATGAAATTTATTCACAAAAGGTCAGAAATGTGATCTACAAGCTCCTCTTCTAAAAACGCCAACACCCCAAAACAAGTCACTAACTCATCAATTTACAGTTATGTATCTAGTACAGAAGGCATGCATGTGGCGAGTGTAAATTGACACAGTACAGATTAGTGTAATGAGCTGAATATTATATGAAAAATACACGCGTTACAGCCTCATAAACCTGCGAACTGTTGGGTACAACAATACTGCAAGCAAACTTCGGGTAGACAAAACACTCATTCCCACCAACACGAGACATAACAACTCGACATACCCCCCCCCCCCCCCCAAAAAAAAAATATCTTTGAACTCAACTCGACATATATCCAATAAAAAAATTATATATACACATATATACATATAACAAACATCAAGTTATGTTGAAATTAACTCGACATATAAAGATCATCAAAATATGGGGAAATCAAAATAGATACATAACCACCATCAAGTTAAGGGAAATCAACTCGACATATAACCATCATCACGTTATGAGGAAATTAACTCGACATATAACCACCTTCAAGTTATGAGAAAATCAACTCGACATATACCCAACATCAAGTTATGTTGAAATTAACTCGACATATAATCAACATCAAGTTATGGGAAATCAACTCGACATATAAACAACATCAAGTTATGGGGAGATTAACTCGACATATAACAAACATCAAGTTATGGGGAGATTAACTCGACATATAACGAATATCAGTTATGTTGAAATCAACTCGAAAAAAAAATAATTTAAACCACAAACCCATCAAGTTATGTGGAGACTTTGTCGAATGACTATAAACC
>JACEFZ010007996.1:0-25815 GCA_014155875.1 Cepaea nemoralis | reverse complement strand
TTTCTCATTATAGAGTACACTTTATACATTCAAGCCCAAGCTCCTTCAATATTCAATGTGGGGATCAGCATGGCCGAATAGATAAGAGCGCTCGTTCTTACACTTCCGGTGTGCTAATGCCGAGGTAGTGGGTTTAACCCCTATACGGTCAGACAGACTAAAATGTTGACTTCTCGTCGTTTACTTGTGGACGTAAACTACAAGTACCTCAGAAGTTGGTGTGGGTCCGCCTGATAGCGAGGGGCACTGGTAATAGGGACAGCTAATCCACACGCAAAAATCCGACCAGTGCACTCGAAGTAGCAACACGAGTATGGACTACTCTTGAGGTCACAGCCAGCCAACGAACAGATACAATTCGATGTCATTATGCCCAGCAGCCCATGATGTTTTCTCCTTGTTGCCTTTGATCTCCTGGTCCACTAATCTTGCTTAGTGTGGTACAATATGACTTTATTTCTGTCGTTTTTGTGTTGCTAAGTATCTGTGTATTTCATTCTCACGTTACTTAGTTTAACGTCGATGGTTTTAATCACAATAATACTCTGAACAACGACAGTTCTTTGGTTTCAAGATATTTGCATGCCTGTTTACTAATTGTTCCGGATACACAGCCAAATGTTCAACCTTATGTACTCATTGCCCATTGTGAACAGTGTTTTCACGCTTTGCAATTAATAGTCTAGGATTCGATTCGGAGACATAGTACTTGCCTTCTTTACTAATTTTCCAACATTCAAAGCTATATTTACTGCTTCGTTTTTTTTTTTTTTTTTTTTCAGTTGTCATGTCTCTCTGTCATAAGCCAGATGTCATGTCTCTGTTGCTGTCATAAGTTCATTGTCTATCACATCATGACACGGGACGCAGAGGTGTTTCCAAGGCACCTGGGCCAGGTTTTATACTGGCCAAGACCTACTAACACGTCTTAGTCGTGCGTCCTGAGCAAAAGGTCCTTTCGGGGTCCTGGCTAACGTAGTAGGATAACTGATTCTTCCGAAGTCGGAGAGTATCTGCACACCAGTAAGCCAGACATGAGACAACGGATACTCACGCAAACCTCAGTCCTGTATGACATCACACTGATGTTGGACAACAGGATGTCTTCATCCGGCATACAGGACTTCACGCTGGAGTTCACAGCCAGCGAACACAAGCAAGCAAGCACATCTTGAAACCATGTGCGCCGTGGTCTTCCACTTCCTCCTCCCCAGTACACTTTTCCCTCCATAACTGTCTCCACTAGACATTCATATCTCCACCATATATTCATGTCTTTTTATATGCGCAGAATATTTCATCGCCCTCACTTTTTTGTATGAATAATACATCTTCTTTGTTATTAAGGTATTGTTGGACAAATCGGGTTTTTCTATTTTTCGTCCAATGAATTTGTAGTGTTCTTCTGTAATACATATATGTAAGATGTTACATGTCTAAGTTTCAAACTCGTATGCTGTCACATGAAATATAACCAGTGCCATGGATCAGGTCTGTGTTCTTGTCTCGATTACGATGTGGCCAAGCCATCCAGACATTTATCTTGTTGCCTTCCCTTTGCTCGTTTCCAATCAGTCTTTCCAGTTATCACTAAATGTTATACTTTATTTATCCTGAAAAATCTGGACTGTCTACGTCTAATTCCCAGAGACAGTTGACAGGAAATACTCTTATTACTAGTTCTCTGACTTGTGGTGTTCTGTCTGGATGATACAACTATACATTACCCGCACGTATCCAGTTTTATTTGACTGCTAGCCATGATAGGCAAACACTGTGTGCTAATATGGTTGATCACATCATGTTTAGAGAAACACGGGCTGCTTTTCAAGTACTCTGCAAAGAAACATCGTTTCACAGCATTTAAGAAAATGATGTCAACTATACATGGCTATGTTTCACACTACATTATAACAATACAATTAGGGATCTGCCATTATTTTCTCTGGTATACTTCAGATACTTACTTAACACAACTGTGTACTTAAGTGTAATCGGTTTCTTTTTCTCCGACATGCAATAAAAAGAGGAGTTCGACAGTGATGTATGTTGTCCCCAAGCCTCTTCAACTTATACACAGAAAGAACTTTTAAACAAGTTGAACTGCCTGGACTTAACTTTAATGGAAGAATCCTTAAAAAATCTAAGATATGCTGACGATACATTGTGTTTCAGCAGAAAGCGAGCAAGAGTTACAAAAAAGTAGTGGAACAAGTAAACAGGTATAGTGCAGAATGTGGTTTAGATATTAACATCCAAAAGATGAAAACTGATAATTAGCAGTGGGCAGGAGAGGTTATCAATAAATATCACAGTAAATGGGGAGATACTAGAAAAAGTAACACGTTTCTCCTTATCTCGGACATGTAATAACAGATGATGGCAGAAATGAAACAAAAATAAAAAAGAGAATAGGAATGGCCACATCTCGTTTCATTGAGATGTGTGTAATGAGGCGTGGATCTAAGATAAGTGATTTTGTCACACTTATTAGCTCTTCAGTTATGTACAAGTAGCTGTTAATGAGTGTATGCAATTTAATAGTTTTGGCTTGTGTAGTTATTCAAGCGTCGGATAAATATACTACATTTTTATAATTGTGGTAATCACGTTGTGCTTTGGGTCCGTGGACTTTATGGTGTCGCAACCTCCTTTACAATATTATCATGTTTCTGAATACAAGACTATCCCAACAACATGCCATGTGTGTCACCGGAGACGTAAGAACATGAGCTTTAACAATGAATGCTCCCTTCTTGGGGTACTGCTCGTTTTTTTTTTTGGAAAGGGGGGTGGGTGGGTGGGTGGTTACAGCTGTCTACGCACTTACTGCTGGCAAGCATAGCTGTAATATTGTTGGGGATGTAATAGTAGTATTGTAAGATTAGAACAGCCATTGTCGATTACATTCACATCCTGGCTATGTCAAGGTAAGAGAAAACAGGACGACACTTGCGATGCTGGCACAGAAACAATCATAAACACAATGAGAACAGAGCTAAACACTGTCAATGAACAGATATAACAGGATGGTATAGTTCGACCTAGAGGCAATAGAGAAATGTTACACATCAAAGAACCTGGAGTATTGAAGACGCTTGATCATCTGCCAAGGGCACCAATGTGCACACTCTCATTACTTGTCAGTATCTACCCAAGGGAAGACGTCCGTGGCTTGGGGCAGTGAACGTAGTTTCACAATTTCGAATACAGGGTTCGAATTCGGCCTCTGGTGTTTTGGGAGCAGGTCAGTCTGCATTGATTGTCACAATAGTATGAACGTTCAGAAAGCAATGGCAAATCACTGAACCCAGAAAATTGCCTAGAAAATCAAACAGCCAAAATAAAATAAAAACAAACCCTGCACACACAGCGCTGGGGTTCAATGCCACGTCCTGTAAAAGCACATGTAACTACTTATCCACACAGTATTATCTAGCTTGTGTTTAGAAAACAACACTAGCACATTACTGAACTCTCTGTGCTGCTTGAGTCGTTGAGTCTGTCAATCCGTTCTCGTTACCTTGGTGTAGCTTTTGCTGGATTCTTCTGCATCTGTAATGGTGTACTGTTTCTTAATAGTATATATTGGAATAATGTTTTGTTATTGATTAAAACTCTCTATTTAAAGTGGCATAATTTCAAATATTATTTAATTTGTTATTCAACATTAGAGAATATGAATGAAACATTGTTTCCATAATTGCTGATAGTGTCTTTGTCTCCGTGACGAAGTGGTCAAGCGGTCTGCCTCAGGCTTCAAATGTTGTCGGTTCCGTTCCTTCGGTTCTCGAGTGCATTTTTTCGGAGACTCCTAGCGGTCGTCGCTGGAGCTACGGAGTTCCTTCTTTGTGCGTCGTTGTCTGCGCTGCGGAAAGAGACTAAACCAAATGGGATAAAACCCGGTGCAATGAAGTCGACTTTTTTTTAATGGAAAGAACTCGTATTTTACCTCCCTTCCTGTGCACACAGACAGCGTTTATTACTCCCAGCTGAGAATCAAACGGCAGTCTAACGTAAAGTGGACAGCTTCTGAGTCTTCCTTTTTCATAGGCACATGATATGGCTGTCCCGAGCTGCCTGTGGACATAGTCAATACAGTCAGTAATCAACTGATTAATACCTGCTTATGAATCGATAGTTAATAATCATCATCATTGTCATTTCATCCCGCAACTCCCAGCGGGGGTACCATGGTTACTGTCGGGTAGGCACACATAGAGGCGAATTAAAGGGCAACATTGCAAGTAGTGCTGAGCCATTGTAAGGATGTAGAAGGACAGCACCTGAGTCATGACGCGGAGGGGTCATGCTCCGCCAGAAATGTAAAGAAAGTATGAGGCAGAAGCACTCAATCTTGTGCTTGCTCCACGTGCAGTTTTTATACCATCGATAAAAAAATATGCAAGCTATGTGGCTGTATCTTGCAGCACTATGTGTTTAGTTTACTAGAAGTAAATCACGCTTGTTAAAAGCCTGAGTAAAATATCAAGAGGAGAACATGTGGAAACTAGTAAAATTATAAACATCTATATCTATAAAAGACGATGTATGTATGTATGTCCGTTCTTTATGCGTTCGCGAACGGTCCATCCGATTGAGATGAAATTTTCTACATGTATTCTTTTAATTCACGTGTAGCCAACTGTCATAGTTTCTTTTAGTGTACAATCAGCTATTTACTTACTAAAATTTAATATTTAAATTTACATTATCATTTATATCTAGCGAGGGGACTTAACTCAAGAAAAGTTATTTCAAGGGGCATAACGTTTAATAGCATTTCTATAAATTTTATATATAGATTGTTGCATTGTTTTCAAAGATTTATAAACTCTTTGTCTACAGTTATTTACAGGCATATGAGTTATAATAAATAATGATATAATCTTTAAGGCATTTTCAAAGTTTTCATAAAAATAATGCATCTATTTAAATAGTGAAAATTTTTTAACTCATCTTTTTATTTTTCTTCAACAGCACATTAATATTTTTTAACATTCTCATATGTATGGCGCGTTACACCGACCGTTGGGTATATATGATGCCCATGTTATACATTTCCTCAACGAGTTACTTTTCATGCATTTTAATGCTTGATTGTTCTTTTGTTGTCAAAGAATTGCTTCATAAGAGGATGTTGAATGAAAGAATGTATGATAGGAAATAGAGAAGAAGGGCAGAATGTAGGACGGGCCTGCGAAAGATTTTCGTTCGTTAAAAAAAAGTATTTTTTTGTGAGAGAAAGTTAGTTGCATATCGTTTGCAGTCCACTGCAGTCAACCCACCGCCCACCATTTATTGGCTGTTCGTGATATCTTGGTCCAATCATATTTTCTACTATCAATGTATCTATTCTTCTATTCTATCTATATTTTTAACGGGAACGGGTCGAACATAGATAGATAGATAGATAGATAGATGGATAGATAGGTAGGTAGGTAGGTAGGTAGGTAGGTAGGTAGATAGATAGATAGATAGATAGATAGACAGATAGTCGGGAACGGGAACGGGAGCTTATATGACTACTTATATGAATTAAATGAGATGCTCCCCACCAGGGGCTTGGCGAAGTCGGGTCAGACAGACAGACAGACAGACAGAAAGATAGTCGGGAACGGAAGCTTATATGACTACTTATACGAATTAAATGAGATGCTCCCCACCAGGGCCTGGGCGAAGTCGGGCCGGGTCGGACAGACAGACAGACAGACAGACAGACAGTCGGGAACAGGAGCTTATATGACTACTTATATGAATTAAATGAGATGCTCCCCACCAGGAGCTGGGCGAAGCCAGGCCGGGTCAGACAGACAGACAGACAGATAGACAGACAGACAGATAGTCGGGAACGGGAGCTTATATGACTACTTATATGAATTAAATGAGATGCTCCCCACCAGAGACTGGGTGAAGCCGTCCGGGTCAGACAGACAGACAGATAGACAGACAGACAGACAGACAGATAGTCGGGAACGGGAACGGGAGCTTATATGACTACTTATATGAATTAAATGAGATGCTCCCCACCAGGAGCTGGGCGAAGCCGGGCCGGGCCAGAGAGACAGACAGACAGACAGACAGATAGATAGATAGATAGATAGATAGATAGATAGATAGATAGATAGATAGATCCCCGCCAGGACCTGGGCGAAGCCGGGCCGGGTCAGCTAGTTACAAATATATTAATGTTAAAACCTATTTTAAACTTAACAAGAGAGGGAAAAATTGCATGATGTTAGTAAATACAAATTTGGTTTCCAACGGCCAGTACACGCGAAACACAAACCCGCATTCATCATCTTCCACTGTTACCGTCAACCGTCGTGGCGAGAACTGTTGACGCAATATATTGTAGGGCTTTAGCTGGGCTTTTTTTGTCCGAGGTTCTGACAAGGGCAGAAGTAATTTCTCACGTCTTCATATTTTATCTGAAGTAATTTGCATAGGAATGTGCAATCCACATTATAACGACACACACACGCGCGCGCACACACATATACACACACCACACACAAACGCACACACACATGCACACACACGCACACACTCATGCACACACACACACACACACACACACACAGACACACACACTTGTATACATATAAATGCATATGCGCTTAAACACAGAACAACATCTAGTGTATCAAAGCTCTGTGTTTATGAACAGGGAGGAATGGTGGCATCCTTATAGGTGCTCATTAAATTGCTTCCGATGGTTGTGCCAAAAAGTAACAAACCGAGATACTGAAGATAACATCACACTTGTACAGGAAATCTTCCAGCGAGAGACAGGGTAGAAGATACCTGTAGTTAGGACCAGGGAGTGAGTTACAACAGGGAGGATGTAGAAAATTAGTTAATTAGTTAGTTAGTCTCAGTTTCAACTTCATGGCAACGGGTCGTCCCCATTATACTCCGTTCCTGTGCCAGCGAATATCACATAAAATGCTCCTCACTACCCAATGTGAAAAGTGGAACAGACAGGAGTGTCGGCAAGCCAACAGCCCGCACAGGTAGACTGTGCATAATGCCGCAGTCAGAATGCCAACACAAAAGTTCTCCACGAAAAATACAGTTCATCGTCGATGGAATTGGCAGTCACCAGAAAAACTTCATTGGCCCGGGTTTTATCCCACATGGCTCTATCTCTTTCCGTAGGAAAAGAGATAGAGTAGCCGAAAGCGCCGCACAAAGCACGAACTCCGTAGTTCCAGCGACGACTCCCAGGAGTCTCCTGAAAATGCAATCGTGAACCGAAAAGGCAAACCAGTCAATTCAGCGACATCCGGCGATTGTTCCGAACATGCAGTTCACTGTGCAAACAACAGCGGACAGATGTAATCCACACGAATTTCACAGCTCACAGTGTCGCGCCACGCACTCACTCAGTAGCAGGGTGACGGAACCATGTACTACCAGTCCAAAATGAGGAAAATGCCAATGCAAACCGTAGCCACAAACATAATCACGCCAGAGGCCTTAACGGTACAATGCCTAACCGCCATGTTGGGGACCGGAAGTGGAGGATGGGGAAACGAAAGACGGAAATCATGGCACTGGTTAAATAACACTGTACTGTATGGCAAGGCCGTGGGGTGACAAGCATTAAGAAGGTGAGACGGTTTTCTGTATTTTTGCGGTTTTCAGCACGGCTAACAGAAAGCGCGCTGAGAAAAGCAGACGATAAGACACGATCAGGATAGCCACGGAGTCGGAAGAAGTCCAACATTTCGTGATCCCAGGCATTACACATTTCCTGGTGCTACAAAGTCCACTTCTCTGTTGTATTCTCATTTTAATAGCTCTGTATGTTCCAGGATATTTGTCTACATTGCTGACCACATAGGTAAATGATGCCGCATCTTGAAGTGAGGTTCCACCAGAGATTGGTTTATTATTTGCTTTTTAAATCTCATTTTCTTTGCTTTTCTGTTTTGGAAAGTTAGATCTAATTCTTGTGGCCTCCCATCAGGTATGTTAAGATTATCCTGCATCTGTTTTGCCGAGTGTGACAGACGTATAATGTCGTCAGAGAAGTGCAAGTCATCAAGTTGCTTTCTCAGGATATATTAAATTCCTTTTCTGGCAGTAGTTATTCTTCATAACCTAGTCTTTAGTTAGTAAATTAATACTTATGACAAGAAGGATCCTTGTCGACTCCTGTTTTTAATTGAAATGTATCTGTTAGCTTTCCCCCATAAAGAACTCTACATTTTATATCTTCATATATTGCCTTATTTAAATAATGACTCTCTGTGGCATCCAGCAGTGCCGAGCAAACCTTCAAATGGGTTCGCTATCAATGCTAACAGAAGCCTTATCATAATCCACAAATTCAATATAATGTGGCGAATTCAGTTCAATATTATGCTATATATATTGACTACACACATACACACAAACACACACACACACATAAACACACACACAGACACACGCATAGACACACGCATGCACGCACGCGCACGTACGCGCGCACACGAACGCGCACCAACTCATGCACCTACCCACCCACCCACACACATACACAAAAACACACACACATGAACACACATACGCACATGCTGCGAAATCTTTCGTTATCATGTAAATAAAATGCTATCATTGTCATATATGACATATCTTACGTATTTGTCTAAGTTGCATAATCAATGGCATACCCGCTATTGCACTTGTTATTAGAGTGTTTGGCGGTCTGCTATAATCTATGCGCTGTAGGATTGGTTGCGATACGTGTCTGTAACCTTCTGTCTCGTGTACTGCCAATCACTTTCTTATACCGACGTTACTGCAAAGTGTGATATAACGCCGTCGAGCATATTCTCTTATGGTCTCCCCTGGCCTCTCCTCCCTTTCAAAATAAATTCCCTCTAGCACTACATACTCCATCTTTTCTCTTTTCGTGCTATGTTCAAAGAATGTAAACCATTATCTTCTGATGCGAGCAACAGTTGTCTTCGTTATTCAACTTCTTTCGATTTACCTTCATTACGTTTTTATCGGCCCGCTCTATTCTCATAATTCTTCTATTAAATCACAACTCCACAGCTTACAGATAATTCTACACTTGTCGGCCAATTGTCTACAAATTTAATCGTCAGTTGATGATATGGCATTATTATCTATAAATATGTCCGGTATAGACGAACATAATCAATACAATAATACACAAAGCCAACAATACTAGACGTACCAGAAAAATTTAATGACAGGGGAAATTCGACAACTGAAGGAAAAATAAACAAAATAGACTGAAAATAAATTAACACCAAGATAAATAGTTCGAAAATGTAAGAATGTGGCCAAATAGGCAATGCAATGAGCTCGAGGCGCAATGATAAGAGTAAACTGTATTTTAAAAAAAAAGAAATGTTTTAGGAATAAGGAAACCTACAGCAACTTGTGCTATGAAAACGAAAATGGAAAAATATTAATGGACAAAGAGAAGGTAATTGCAACACAGACAGACAGACAGACAGACAGACAGACAGACAGTCAGACAGACAGACAGACAGACAGACAGACAGACAGACAGACAGACAGACAGACAGACAGGCAGGCAGGCAGGCATGTAGGTAGATAGATAGATAGGTAGGTACTTAGATAGATAAACAGAACGAACGAACGAACGAACGATTGGACTTTATTTTCAAAGGGTAACAAATTGGGCAGGCAGGATTGTCTTACATTCTGCCCTTCTAATCACTCATCTTTCGTTCATCAATAATGCATAATACATTCACATAGGGGAAAAAACATTGTCAAATGAATGGTGTAAATATAAACAATGCACATTACCATGTTACGAGACACATAACCAAACCACACACCCATCCCCCATCCACCCCCACACACACCCCCAATCACATATACATTCCCCCACAAATCCACCTATCCCCCCACATCCCACACCCACAGACACCCCCACCTATACACATCTCCCCAAACGCACACACATCTCCCACCCACTACACATCCCCCACACACATCTCCCGCCCTTCCCACACACACACACACACACACACACAAACACACACACACATACACACACTCCCTAGGCACACATACATGCACCCGCCAAACCATCACCCACCCACACATCCCCCACCTACACACAACTCCCCACCTATACACACATCCTCCACTCACATCCCCGCCAACACACACATAACGCACCTACCCACAGAAAAACTAGCACACACCCACACATCCTCCACTTTCACACATCCCTTACCCAAACAATCTCCCCCCACGCACCCACACATCCCGCGCTCATACACAAACACACATCCCCCATCCCCCATACCTACAAACATTCACCCACCCACATATCCTCTACCCCCCGCAATCATCCATCCACCAATCACACATTCTTAAACCACACACCCCTTAACCACACATCCCCCACCCATAAACTCACACACACACATCTCCCCACCCATACACACATCCCCCACACGCACATACCCACCCACAAACACATCCCCCATCCACAAACACACACCTCCCACCCACACATACCCCCACCACCCACATACATCCCCCACCCACACACATCTTCCTACCCATATACACATCCCCCACCCATACACTCATCTCCCACACATCCACTCACTCACATACTCATAATTCAGCCACTCACACTCCCACCCACCAATAAACACATAATCTCCAATCTACCCACCCTCATTCACCCACCCCATCCATCAAGTCAAACACACATCCCCCACCCTCACATACATCCTTTACCCACCCACACATTCCACAGTCAATCACATCTACCCCACCTACCCACACACATACCCCTCACCCACACACATCTCCCCTACAATACACCACCCCACCCAGATACACACCCCCACCCCTCACACACACATCCCCCACACACCACTTAACCACACATCCCCAACCCATAAACTCACACACACATCTCCCCACCCATACACACATCCCCCACACGCACATACCCACCCACAAACACATCCCCCATCCACAAACACACACCTCCCACCCACACATACCCCCCACCACCCACATACATCCCCCACCCACACACATCTTCCTACCCATATACACATCCCCCACCCATACACTCATCTCCCACACATCCACTCACTCACGTACTCATAATTCAGCCACTCACACTCCCACCCACCAATAAACACATAATCTCCCATCTACCCACCCCTCATTCACCCACCCCATCCATCAAGTCAAACACACATCCCCCACCCTCACATACATCCTTTACCCACCCACACATTCCACAGTCAATCACACCTACCCCACCTACCCACACACATACCCCTCACCCACACACATCTCCCCTACAATACACCACCCCACCCAGATACACACCCCCACCCTCACACACACATCCCCCACACGCATCCGCCATACACATACACCCACACATCCCTCACCTAAACACACATCTCCCCACCCACCCACACATCCCACACCTACAAACACCATCACCGCCCACACATATATCTTCCACCCACCACCCCACCCACACATACATATTCCCACCCCACACACATCCCCACAGCCATCCCCCACACCCATCACACACCCATCCCCAACCCACACACATCTCCCACACATCTATTCACCCACTCACCCACACATCCCTCAACTACTCACCAAATACACATTTCCCACTAACACAATCCCCCACCCACCAACACCCACATTCTTCCAACCAGCACCCAAACATCCCTCTCAAACACAAATCCCTTCACCCACCCACACATCACCCATCCACCGACACACAACCACTCCAAACATACATCCCCCAACACACATCCCCCAGACACACACATGCCTCATACACACCCACACACACATCCTCACATCTAGACACATAATCGCTGAAACTAGTATGAATAAACTCCCACACTTTACCCACACATACACTGACGACTGTCGTGAGCATTCTCGCAAAAATTTGTTAAAAATTGAGAAAACAATTGTACATAAACAGTATGTGACGTAAAAATTAGCGATACATTTAAAATATCTCTCTTTTTCCTCACACACACACACACACACACACACACACACACACACACACACACACACACACACACACACACACACACACACACACACACACACACACACACACACACACACACACACACACACACACACGTACACACACACACACGTACACACACACGTACACACACACACATTCTCTCTCTCACACTCACTCACTCTCTCTACATACACCCATCCATCCACACACATACTCGCTGCCTCACATTATCACTAAAACTAATATGAAAAAAAAACTCCCACGCTATTCGCACGCACACACTGTCGACTATCGCGAGCATCCTCACAAGAATATTCAAATTTGGGAAAAAAATGGGAAAACATGGAAAATATGGAAAATGGTTGTGAAAATATGTTATACTTATACTTTGTGTAACGTAAAAAAAATAAAATAGTGGTGCAATTCAGTAAGATAATTCCGTGAATTGACATAAACATGATGAAATAAGCAGTGAATGTTAAATTCAAGTGGTAGTAAACATGCTAATATGAAAGATGAGGATACAGAAGTAAATATAGCATAATGACATGCTTGCGCTCATATCTCTCTCTCTCTCTCTCTCTCTCTCTCTCTCTCTCTCTCTCTCTCTCTATATATATATATATATATATATATATATATATATATATATATATATATATATATATATACATATATACATATATATATATATTTCTTTCAAGCACACTGACACACTTACTCTCTCATGTCTCACTCATTCACTCACTCACTCACTCACTCACTCACTCACTCACTCACTCACTCACTCACTCACTCACTCACGCACTCAATCACTCACTCACTCACTCACTCACTCACTCGCTTATACGCACAAACTCTTACACTCGTCCTCTCTTACACACACATACTCACATATTCACACTCACTCAATCTCTCACTCACTCTCCCACTTACACTCACTCTCATACTCTCACGCTCTCTCACACTCACTCATTCACTCTCTAAACCACACTAACTCACTCTCTTACTCGCACACACAGACAAGCAAACAGACACACACACGCACTCACTCTCTCTCACTCATTCACTTTCTCATGCACTCTCTCACTCACCCACTCTCTCTCTCTCTCTCTCTCTCTCTCTGTTACACACTCACTTGCTCTCACACTCATTCACACACGCACATACACCATACCCACAAATTCTCTCTCTCTCTCTCTCTCACTCACTCACTCACGCTCCCTTACTCACTCACTCACTTGCTGACTCTCTAACTCACACACACTCACTCACTTTCTCATTCTATCACACTGATACCCAGTTACACACCACAACCTCTCTCTCACATTTACTCATTCTCTCACCCAATCTCTTACACATACGTGCACACACACACACTCACTCACTTGTTCACTCACTCAGGCACACCCGGATGCATACTCTCTCACTCTCTCCGTCTCATACTCACTCTTTCACTCACACTCTTTCTCACTCACTCTCTCACTCTCTCAGGTGGGGAGATGTGATTGTGGGTGGGGATGTGTGTATATGTGGGGGATGTGTAGTTGAGAGGTGGCGGATATTGGGTGGGTGAGTGAGTGTAGGTTGGCTGATGTGTATGTGGGTTGTCAAAGATCTACCCAGGAGCTTAGAGAGTTAAGACGGAGCTATACAGAGAACATCAGACAGGAGAGACACAGGCACTATAGTTAGCTTGACAACAGGATACACTCGTGTCAACTAAGAGGTCATTGAAAGCTTATGAGCGAGGGTTTCCCAAGAGTATAGGGAACTCGCCTCTCGACGAGTAACTGGAGAATACCAGTTACTTGAGTTAACTGACCAAGCGTGCTAGGACTCTACGCACGCAAACTCGCCAGCGCACGGAGGACTGAATGTCCGTGGCGCAACGCGCAACGAGAAGCGTGGTCAGACTGGGACAAGGACTGATAGAGAACAGACGTGTTCACTAGGAACCTTATATAGTTTATCAGCAATAGTGTTAGCTAGGCTTTAGATTCCAATTAGTTAATAGTATCATTATTTTCACCTCTTCAATGCATCTGTGAAACATACCATGTTGTTGATTATCCATGAAGTATTCCGCTCGCAGAGCTTGTGTGTAAATAGCTCTAAATAAAAATGTATCCTTTTGTAAACCACACGAGTTATTGATTCGTGTTGTGCAAAAGTAGGGAGTCCTGAATTACCTGTCGCAAGTAGATTGCTGACAGGCAGGACCCATTTGGTGTCAGAAGTTTTCTGAACCAACGTCTATAGAGACTCTAAATTTATTTTGTGGTGGTAGTTATTATGTAAAGTTTGAAATAGATTGTTTTTCGAAAATGAACACCAAAATACTTTAAAAAGTAACATTTGTGGAGCTTGAGCCACAATTAAAAGAAAATAATTTGAAAATTGTGTAATTCTGTGAAAAGTGATATCAAATGTTGATGAATTTGGTTAAATGGATATATGTACAAATATGTTGCAAAGTTATCCAGCACACCATCGTACATTTCATTTTGTGTGATACAGCCATCAATGTCTACATTCATCACATTTAAGAGGATATTAGCTACTAAACGGAATCTATACAGCGTAGTTATACCAACCAGAAGGAAAGTGAAGACAAGACAGTGACACTCATATGACGAAGCATCTTACAAATCATGACAATCATTGATACTATCATACCATTCATTCATTAACATCATTATCATTATTCAAATCACATTTGTTATTGATCACCCGCATGAAAGATGAGCATGTATTTGTAGTATATACATGTTTTCTAAAGTATTGATGCTCTACTAAACAGAAGCATCAGTTCTCCAATCAAGTCAATCATTTCGTGTGAGGAAGTCAGCGGTGGAACATCCCAAGTGCCAAGTTTTTCCAACCGATTAGATGAGTATATTTTCGAAGAATTTTGATACTGACCATTTTAACGATGCATCTTTATTTTCAGTAACGATGTAAACAACTAACATATAACTGTACAACTATTGTGTGAAATTGAAATATTATTATTGTGAAAGAACATAGAATCACAATATGGCATCGTTAAATGAGTGCATCCAGGCAGGCAAA
This sequence comes from Cepaea nemoralis, assembly GCA_014155875.1. Taxonomy (NCBI): domain Eukaryota; kingdom Metazoa; phylum Mollusca; class Gastropoda; order Stylommatophora; family Helicidae; genus Cepaea; species Cepaea nemoralis. The sequence continues at coordinate 10,694 of JACEFZ010007996.1, read as the reverse complement.
GCATTAGGCCATACTGGAGAAGTATTAAAGAAATGGGTTGATCAAAAATACAAGGAAGAAACAGAGAGAAAAGCCGCTCTAGATAGAGATGAAAGAGCATTAGAAAGACAACATCAAAAAGAGATGAAAGAAGCAGAGGAAGCCACTAAACAGAAGCAGATACAAGTAGAGTCAGAGACAAAGTTAAAAATGAAAGAGTTAGAGATAGAGTCAAACATTCAAATAGCTTCTAGTAAACAAAAGAGCCAGGAGGAGCAAAATAAATTTTCCAAATATAAAGGCCTTATCAAGCCATACAGCGTAGGCGATTCCATTTCTGCATGGACGGAGAATATAGAGTTTCAACTATTCACTAATATTGCTTTGTTAAAAAGGAAGCGCTTTCGGATTGGTAGAAGTCTTAGATGGCTGTGTAAGTTATTACTTTCAACGTGCATTATGGCAGAAACTAGACGTATAGCGCGGTTTTGAAGCGAACACAGTCGTTTCATATTAGGTTTAGGGCAACCATCCCAGACTGTGGAACAATAATCGAGAGATGATTGGATATAGGATGCATAGCATATTTGTCGTGTGCTTTCACCCAAGAAGGTCTGAATTTTAACGTTGGTAAACTTTTTGTGCTGTTCTCTTGGTAAGTACGTGAACATGATAGCTCCAATTTAAATATCTATCAATTAAAAGACCTAATATTTTATGTTCATTTACATTAACTATAGGTAACGTGTCCACGTGGAGCTCGAGCGGTGCCCCAGTTATGGCTAGGGTATGTAGTTTTTGTCTGGTCGTTATTAGCATGGATTTGGTTTTGTCGATGTTAATTAACATGCTGTTTTCATTGCTGCATCTACTAAGGTTATGAAGTTCGTTTTGAAAAGAGCTCTCTAAGTCATTACGGTTCTCTTGACTAGTGTATATAGTGTAGTCGTCCAGAAATAGATCACACGAAGTATTGAGATATAAAGGAGGATCGTTAAAAAAACTGCAAAAAGCAGCGGACCTAGTATTGAGCCCTGAAGCACACCAATATAGGACAGACAGACAGACAGACAGCCAGCCAGCCAGCCAGCCAGCCAGCCAGCCAGACAGACAGACAGACAGACAGACAGACAGACAGACAGACAGACAGATAGATAGATAGATAGATAGATAGATAGATAGATAGATAGATAGATAGATAGATAGATAGATAGATAGATAGATAGATAACAACCCTCAGATTGTTGTTCGTTATGGTCTGCACTCTTTGGCGATAGGCAGATGATCATATCAGTAGAGACAACGTCTATGGCCACCGACAAGTACAGTCATTGCACAAAAGAGCAGCAACGGCAAACTAACTTTTGCCAAAACTTGCCAAGACACCCTAAAGACAATGACATCTTGCTTTTGACCGAGAAGTTTTCCGGAAGCTTGTTACTGCAGCTAGGTTCTGCAAAGGACATGCTACTGAATGAATGAAGTACTTGGGTATCACCTTCGACAGGTGTATGTTTTTTAAAGCAGGGTTGGCCAACACGAGGCCCGCGGGCCGCATGCGGCCCGCCGGGAGTCATGTTACGGCCCGCGGAGTGGGAAGCGACAATGTGGTCGAGGCTGTAGCACGCTTGCTTGCTTAATTTAATTAACCAAAAAAAAAATTAGGTAGTGGCCCGGCAGGAAATATTATTTCTGAAATTTGGCCCGCCTGCTAAAAAGGTTGGCCACCCCTGTTTTAAAGGATCACTAGCCTTGGTGGTGAAGGCTAGTAAGGGACTTAATGCTTTGAGGGCGATGGCAGCAACCTGGGTAGAGCAGATGATGCTTCACATGCTCTTTCAGCAGTTAATAATTTCTGTTATTGAGTATGGTATTGGGCTTCTGAGAGCATCAAAGAGCCAGCTTGAAAGATTGAAGCGCACACAAAATGCGGCCATGCGGGTGATTCTGGGGTTCACAAAGGAGACACCAATTATATGCATGAGGCATATCCTGGCGCTACCAACGATGCCAGATAGCCATAGTGTCCTTCAGGCCAAATAGTACCTGAGAGGTGCTACGGATAGGAATCAACCCCTGCATGAAGCCATGGATATGGTCAAGGGTCATAAACTAAGACGAGGTAAGTCATGGATGGCACAGGCGGAAATATCTATATGTTAGGTTTGTGATCTAGCGACCATCAATCGTGAAAAAGAGTGGGTTGAAGTACCGGCAGACAGGACCGACTGACACAATGTAATAGTAACACATGGTCGTGAGTGCAGAGAATGGGCAGCGGGCCGCACTGAGTTTAAAGTGCAACAACTGACCTAGCGTAATATACATCAAAGTGACATAGTGATCTATACTGACGAGTCAGTGGTCTGAAATAAACGGAGTGATTGGGGTTTCATTGCGAAGGCTAATGGACGATTCTTGAAAAAGGAGAGCATGGCATATGAGACTACGACCTCCAGCATGAGAATGGAGGTGGAAGCAGTCACAGAGGCATTTCGTTGGTTAGAGGAGACCACTGCAATATATAATGATCTTCATCACGGACTCAAGGAGTATGCTTAGTAAAGTGGAGAAAGGATTGTTTCGCATGGAATGGCTCACCTCGCTTCAAAGGTCACATATTGTAATAATGGTATGAACTTTTTGTCCTTTGCCATGCGAGAGTGCTGGGGAACGAACAGGCTGATAGGCTGGCATGGAATGCACTTCTTGATGGTCAATTACCTATGGCAAGGGACAGATGGTTGTGTTCTTGTGGGACCAGGTGAAGAAGGTGGAGGAACAGATTGAGAATCCGTATGTGGAAAGGATGGGATTGCAGGGGATTGGAAGGGGCTCTGATAGAGTCTCATAACTGAGAGGAAATACCATGAGACCTTACAATCAGATAGAGGTGGAAACGATTAGTAGTGTGACTCTTCGCTGGCTGTTGAACGAGGGTACGGAGCGCATATGGGAATGTCTTGAGTGCAGAGATGTCGGTTCTTAGCTCAGCTCAACTCATCTCTTTAGTTGTTGCAAGGGTTAGACTGAGACCAAAGAGAATCTACACGGCTAAACACAAATGTAGCCCCAGAATTAATATTATTAACACCCATATCCTGATAAGTGCTCTGAGTTCCAACAGTAACTTAACGAGGCTTTCTATGACACATCAGAAAGTTGTACAGCGGGTGAAAAGTGGGTTATACATAAAGAAACACTTTATAAAACAGCAGAGGGGGAGGGGGTATATGGCACTGTGGATCATAAGAGGCAGCACTGGTTTGCAGCAAACAGTCAGACCTTGCTGCCCTTGATTGTTAAAAAGAAGATAGCTCGCCTAAGAAACAAAGAAAGACCAACGCAAAAATAAAAAAAAACACTCTGAGCTGAAGCAAGCTAGGAAGTATATGCAAAAGGCTGCCAGGCAGTTTTCAAACGACTATTGGATGAAGTTATGTGATTACATTCAAAATGGAAATGACAAAGAAATTAGACAAGGGCTATTAATGAACTTGCATCTGGCAAGGCTCCAGGTAAGGATGGGACTCCAATTGAGGTTATCAAGAATGGAGAAAACACACTAATTCTAAAGATCCACAAGCTAACAGAGCTATGCTGGCGAGAAGGACAAGTCTGTACAAGAACAAGGGGGATCGGAGTGACTATAACATCTATAGTGGTATCTCACTTCTGTGTATCGTTGGGAAAGTATTTGCCAGAATTGTTCTGCGCAGACTTCAAGTCCTGGGAGATCAAATCTACCCCGAATCACAGTGTGGCGTTCGATGGAACCGGTCTATCATTGATATGATATTCTCATTGCCACAAATGCAAGAAAAATGCCGTGAACAGAATCAACCACTGTTTATTGCCTTCATCGACCCCACAAAGGCATTTGATTTGGTCAGTCGTGAGGGTCTGTTCAAGGCACTAAAGAAGATTGGCTGCCCACCAACTCTTCTGTCCATTGTGAAATCGTTCCACACAGGCATGAAGGGTATAATCAAGTTTGATGGTGCAACTTCTGAAGAGTTTGAAATCAAGAGTGGAGTTAAGCAAGGTTGTGTACTAGCTCCCACCCTCTTTGGAATATACTTTTCACTTCTACTGAAATATGCCTTTCGTGATCAGGATGGTGGTATATACAATCACTCACGCTCAGATGGCGGCCTCTACAATGCTCAGAGATTGAAGGCCAAGACCAAAATTAGGAGGATACTGATCAGAGAGTTGCTTTTTGCAGATGATGCTGCAGTTACGACCCACTCTGAGGAAGAATTGCAATGTCTACTATCTGCATTCTCCAATGCTTGTTCTGAATTTGGTTAACAATTAGCAAAAAGAAGACACAGATTATGTCACAAGGTGCACATGGAGTACCATCAATCTTTATTGACGACGCCGAACTGGAGATAGTAGACCATTTTACATATCTAGGAACAGAGGCAAATAGCAAATTATCCCTAGATCAGGAAATCAACATCCGGACTGGCAAGGCAGCAACAACAATGAACAGGTTAAGAAAAAGAGTCTGGGAGAACAGGAAGCTTACTGCCAAAACAAAAGTCCTTGTCTATCAAGCCTGTGTCCTTAGTACTCTTCTTTATGGCAGTGAAACCTGGGCAACTTACTCACACCAACAGAAACGTTTAAACAGCTTTCATATGCGGTGTGTGCGAAGAATTCTTGGTATTAAGTGGCAAGACAAAATCACAAATACTGAAGTATTGGAAAGATCAGGTTGTGTGACGGTTTATTCCATGCTCAGTCTTCGTAGACTTAGATGGATAGGACATCTTAGGAGGATGGATGATGGTAGAATACCAAAGGACATCTTTTTTGGTGAATTACAGATGGGTAAGAGATCTCAGGGTCGGCCTCTACTACGATACAAAGATGTGTGTAAGCGGGACATGATTGATACAGGCATTGATAATGCACATTGGGAGCAAGTCGCCGCTGAACGTGTTGCATGGAGGGCAAAGATCAGAAATGGAATAAAGACAAAGGAGAAAATTATTGCAGATACGTCACACACCGAGCGTGTGAGACGTAAGATGGTGCATGATGGTGGAAATGACCACGTGTTCACATGCACCCACTGTGAACGAACATTTACAGCGCGAATTGGCCTTATCAGTCACATTCGCTACCGCCATAGGTAAACGTTATTATGCCTTTTTAAAGCACAAACTATCGTCTGTCAAGACGGCAGGGTGCCAATGTGCATGTAGTCATGTGACTAGAATGCTGATACAAATTATAATGATTAAAAAATACACACCAGAAGACGGGGTTCAGCATTGTAGATTTGTGAAAGTAATGACACAAACAACTCAGTATGCATCATGCGAACATTAACAAAGAACGATGGTTATGAACATAGATCTAGATGAGTGTGCTACTGCATATATTAAAGCTTTTGATATAGTGAAACATTAAGAAATAATTAGAATGTTGAAAAATTTTAATATTGATGAACAATAATAAAACTTAAAACATATATTGACAGACAGTCAAAAGAATTGAAAGCCAAATGGGAAGACATGCCAACATGTCAAAAACAGTATTACACAGAGTTGGAACCGATCCAAAAGACACCCACGTGTACAATAGTGGTTCTCCTTCAACTGTGGGCGGGACGTGAAGTAAGTAAAAAAGGACGCGGTAAAGAGCTTATTTTTCCACACTCAAATGAATGGTGCTTTGTTAATTAAACATAGTTCGACTCACCAAGGGCTGGATGACTTGTGGGTAGGCACATAAAACTATGTATTTGGAAGGTAGAAGTCAGGGTGCCAATGCACGACATGAGTAAAACATTTGGGCGTCATCTTCGAATGGGTCCGCCACCGGAGAGTGTCAAGAAGTTAAACATTCGCCGAGGTGCAATCTCTACTGACTATTGGAAGTGTACAGTCGTGCTTGCTCCATGACGGAGATTATGTTACATTCTCTAGAGCCATTCAATGTTTAAATCGAAATATTAGTGAGATCCGTACATACATGCCATGAGGTATAAATAGTTGGTGGGCATAATGTACACGATCTTCGATCTTCGTTATCCTTATGATATGGTTTCGATCAGCTGAAAATGAAACGCAGTTACAAGACAGATAGTGCTTTAGCAGATAGCTAACACAAGGGTCTTATTATGAATAAGAGAAAATACACAACAACAACAATAGAAGTAATGGTAAGTACAAAGAAAGAGACATGTCTGCCCTAATGGAACATCGAAGCTAACGGAACCAGTTTAAGAAGTCACCGTAGTTAAGTATTATGGAACAAGAGAAAACAAAAACACAACACGCATCGTTCAGTTTGTTTAGGGTATACATAGCTACTAACCCGCAAACGATGTCCAGATGACCCTCTGATATGAATCCATGAAATTTCACCCCTGTTATCAGGCCGTAGTGTGGACATCTTGGGACCTCACTTACTGAACAGGATTCATATGGATGGACGTCTGGGAAATAAACAGTTATTTACATTTTAGTATTAGACAATTGTTAATTAAATTGTCCACTATTAGATGGTTGTTAATTATATTGTCAACTATTAGATGGTTGTTAACTAAATTGTCCACTATTAGATGGTTGTTAACTAAATTGTCCACTATTAGATAGTTGTTAATTATATTGTCAACTAATATATGGTTGTTAAATAAATTACCAGCTATTAGATGGTTGTTAATTAAATTGTCAACTATTAGATGGTTGTTAACTAAATTGTCCACTATTATTAGATGGTTGTTAATTATATTGTCAACTAATACATTTTATTCCCCGCGTTTCCATCCTGTTTCAGGATATTACGGTCAACACCAGCATTTTTCAGCTGTATGTTGATTCCTAGGCTAGATTACGCTCATCAGCACGCCACGACTTTCAGAGCGACCGGCTCCATACTCTCATAAGTCACTGGGGCGGATCGAACCACTTCTAATTCTCGTGCGCTCACGTCGACCACGAGAGTATTCGGGATTAACGGAGAAAGCTGCTAACCCATTGGCCAGGCAACCGGCCAACTAATACATGGTTTGAATAACGAAGACACAAACAATAGATTGCACGATTTATTGCCTGGCATATTTCGCTGCATCTCGTCAGGTACATACTGCAGAAATCACACAACTTACGTGAATTAACTAGATAAATCCTTCAAGTTGAAATATACACATATTAGCACAGTAATGTCACTTATCTACCACGGTAATTTTAAGCTGACTAACATGTCTTTCTGTTTACACAATTCTGGCTTGCGTTGATAGATCATAATTGCTTCTGCAAATTTTAACAAGCGAGTATTTTGTGTGTTATACAACACGCGAAATGCAGTATCTCTGTCCACGACATGGCCACTTTCGATAATGTGCCTGCCGATTGAAGACGCCGGGAGCTTCCGGTGTGTCGGCCCCACGAGGCTAGCATCTCCTGTGTGTTTTATCTTGTTGACCCATTGAGGTATGTGTTCTGACACCCGTTTGTTAAGCTGTCTCTCTGTTCTACCAATGTAAACGGCTTGGCATCTACATGTGAATTGGTAAATACAGTTGTTTGTGGCGTACAGAGGAACAGGCTCTTTGACTGCTGGTGTAGGAATCAGTACGGTTTTATATCTAATGACTGGAGTTGCCGCACAGAATGTTCGACCTACTGCTGTAGTAAGCCGGTCTTGTAGACGTTGCATTACGTCATCCCCTCGAAAGGTTAGCTGGATGAATACCTTGAGTTTAGGGACTGTAGTTACGTCTGCTTTGGGTTTGGGCTGTTGGCAGTGGCGCTTTATAAATCCTGTGGAGTACCAATTCAGGTTTAAGACATTCTTCAGAGTTTCAAATTCCTCTGTCAGTGTGTCCTGGGTGCATATCTTTCTAGCACGGTCAAATAAGGTCCGTACTAAGCCCCGTTTGTACTGGACAGGTGTGAAGCTCTGAAAATTTAGGTATTGGCCAGTCCATGTTCCTTTGCGATACACCGATCTTTGAATTGTGCCGTCTGCTCTACGTCTCATTAGAATATCTAGGAACGGTAACGCTTCGTTGTGTTCGTGTTCCATAGATAGAGAGATGTTTTTATGTGTCTCGTTCATTATGGTCTGAAACGATGTTGCTTGTAGCTCGTCTGTGGTGATAATTAGTATATCGTCCACATAACGACGGTAAAAGGCCAAGTTGTTGATGTCTGAGGATCTCTTTTCTTCTAAATGTGCCATGAAGATGTCCGCTAGAATAGGACCAAGAGGACTCCCTATGGCCACTCCGTCAATTTGGCGGTATGACTTAGTTAGAAAATTGAATTGTATGTTGGCGGTACACATGATCTATCAACGCAAGCCAGAATTGTGCAAACAGAAAGACATGTTAGTCAGCTTAAAATTACCGTGGTAGATAAGTGACATTACTGTACGAATATGTGTATATTTCAACTTGAAGGATTTATCTAGTTAATTCACGTAAGTTGTGTGATTTCTGCAGTATGTACCTGACGAGATGCAGCGAAATATGTCAGGCAACAAATCGTGCAATCTATTGTTTGTGTCTTCGTTATTCTAATACATGGTTGTTAAATAAATTACCAGCTATTAGATGGTTGTTAATTAAATTGTCAACTATTAGATGGTTGTTACACAATGTAAACGTGATGTGTCTGAGAATCGGTATCTGCTCGCTCCGCGTCGGTAACTTACGGGGTTTGTGAACCGGTCGTTCAGAAAGCAATGGCAAACTACTGAGCGTAATCTTGCCTAGTACATTAACAGCAGCTAAAAAATACTGATGTTGACTGCAACGTCATGTAAGGGATATGAAAAAAGAAAAAAAGAAAAGAAAGTACAATGTAATATAAGGATAATTGGAAATATTCTTAAACAAGTGATTCGGTACAACTATCTCGGAACAGTCATAACATCTGATGGGAGATGCCTTAATGAGATTAGAACAAGAATCGATATGACAAAAGTAGCGTTTGCCAAATGGAAAACATACTAATAAAATGATGTGAGTTGCAAATAGAAAAAAGAATGTTAAGTGATACTTAGAACCTATGCTTTTGTATGGATGTGAAACATGGACGATAAGCAGACAAGATAAAAAACATCTAATGACAATGGAAATGTTATTTCTGAGAAAAATGCATAGAATACCATGGATAAACAGAAAAATGAATGAGCAAGTCCTAGAAGAAGCACATGAATACCGCAAACTGATTAGAGAAATGACACGTAAACAGCCAACTTTTGGGGGCAAGTTATGAGAAGAAATCAAGAAGAGAATGTTGTGACAACTGGCACTACTGAGGGTAAAAGAACAAGGATAAGACAGCGAAGTAAATATCTGCAGGCTTTACCACATGACATGGTCGGGACAAGAACTGCCACTCTGGTGATCGTGTGAGATGGTGAAATATCCACCCACGCTTACCGGCAATGCACATGATGATAAAGATGATGACAAGCAACAAGACAAGCGATACACAGAAAATTAAATCTGCCTGCACCGTGCGAAGCTTCGCTGCAAAAAAGCACTAGGGGAAAAGAAGAAGTAAAACACAACAGAGAAATCTCAAAAGGTATTGTTTTATGAAATTTATTCTTACAGAAGGATGCTAATAAAATTGTTTTACATGTGATTTTGGTATCGCGAAATTTAAATGATCTATTTCTGAGTGAAAGAAACAACCAAAATCATATTATGCTACATAATGACCATAACAGAGGGAACAGTTGCAGGCAGACGAGCAAAAGGTAGACAGTGATACTGGTTGGAAGATAATATGGAGAGGCAAAGACCAATCCGTCAAAGCGTACAATCATGGCCCGAGACTCAGTGTTGGAGAGCCATTGTTGACTCATTGTGGAGACAACACATGAACGATTTTATTTTCACATATCCTTTACAGCCGGTCTCTCTGGCCGGGTGTTACACCAGGTTTCTCCGTAATCCCGTTTATCACGCAGTCTCGTAGCGGGCGAGAACTGGGAGCGGTTCGTCCCCCGCTGGTGACTTGCGGGATAACTGAGCCGGCCGCTCAGAAAGCAATGGCAAACTACTGAGCGTAATCTTGCCAAGAAATCAACAGACAGCTGAAAGCTGCTGATGTTGACAGCGGTGTCCTGTAAAAGGATATGCGAATTAAAAAAAAAATCCTTTAAAGGACTTTGCAGTCAACACCAGCATTTTTCAGCTTCTGTTGATGTCTTGGTAAGTTTTACGTTCAGTAGTTTGCCATTGCTTTCTGAACGACAGGCTCACATACCCCAGTAAGTAACCAATGCGACGCGATCCGCTGCCGAATATCGAAGCAGCTGTGTTTCGTACGAGAGTATACGGGATTACGAACAACGTCCTTAATCCATACGCCAGGAGATCGGCCATGAATGATTAATTGAAATAATTTTATATTACTTAATCTGAAGAATGTTTCTTGTTGGTTTCCGTGACTATAGATTTGCATGTAATCATACCATTCCATATTAAATCTGTAATCAATTTTTAACATTATCTTTCTTTATTCATCGAATAATATTAGATTAAAGGAAATTGACAGATAGATAGAAAGACGAACGGATGGACGGACAAAGGATGAATTGTTTATCTTCTAATAAGAGATCCTTGACTGGTTAGTCCGATGTGTGTTTCAGCTTGCAGTATCGTCAGATTAAATAGTTGACAAGCTATGCAACAGTTTATGTTTATTTTTTTTTTTCCCTTTTCTTTTGGGGGG
>JACEFZ010007995.1:0-47948 GCA_014155875.1 Cepaea nemoralis | reverse complement strand
GGGCTTTGAACCCCCTTTTTTTCCCACAAAAGGGTTTTATTGGAAGGCCCGAGGAAATAAATTCGTTTCCCTTTAAAGCTTTCTCCACCCTTTTGGGGCTATATGAGTGGCGCTTTTTCCCTTTTTGGGGCTTCGTAACGCCCAGCAACTTTCGTCCGTCTAACTAGGGATTTCCCATGGGATGACCAATTTTTCACATATATAGACGACATATGTATCCATAGGGAAGAGGACAACACACCTACTGAAACTACGACAAGTCTTCGCAGGTTGCGAGTATTTGGGCTTACGGTGAAGCCGACCAAAGTAGAGTTGGGCATGAACAAATTGACTTCCTGGGTCATACCATCTGCGGGGGCCCAAATTTAAAACAGATGACAGAATCTCCCAAGATTTTAATTTGACAATGCCAACGACAAGAAAAGGTCCGGAGTTTACTGGGTCTGGTAAACTACTATAGTAAATTATTAAAAAATTGGCGGAAATCCCCAGTGTTTTTTCTAACATTTTAAAAAAGCTTCGGCTAAATTATCTGTACAAGATGCAGGTTTAATTTAGCGCGTTATCAAAATTGAAATCCTTTTAGCGCCACTATCCTTCGTATCCCAAATCCAAAATTTCCCTTTTTTTTACGCACAGATGCGAGTGCCATCCCCATATCTGGGATACTAGGACAGTTCTACGGGGGAAGTTTCACCCAGAAAGTAGGGAAGCGGAAAATTAGCCCTGCTGAATCTAGATACTCAGCATCAAAATTTGGAGGGCCTCAGTTTGATCTATTGTTTTAAGAAATTTCATGATTTTTGGCAGGAGCACAGTTTGTGACAAAACCCGAAAATTTTCCCTTTGTCTGTGATGCAGTTGGGATCCCCACAATAACAGAGTCTACAGGTGGGCTTGTTTCCCCAAAAATTACACATTTACCATCCAGCACTTAAAGGGAAGATTGAACACTGTTGCAGACATTTTGAGTCGACCGTCAATCATTGAAATACCTGATTTGCAGGAAGGGATCGACCATAGATCACCAGAAACAGTGACACTGTGAATGTTAGGTAACTCAGTGCCGTATGTGGTGATTACGATACACTGTAAGTGCGTTATCGTCGCCAAACATGTAAACTGGTGAAAGTAACAGTGCTATGAAAAGTGTAACGAACAGACGCAGAAGTAACATACGCTGACACCACACATAAACTATATTAACGTTGAAGTGTTAGCTATGAACCTACATAAGTTAGTAGGGAACTACATTTATACACTATCCATGAAGGAGAGCATAGAAGACTTTGCCGAAATGAACTATGTTATAATAGTCTACAAAGAACATTGCTCCATTCTTCACACCAGAAAGGAGGACTTCAGTTAATGTAATTAGATATAGAAATGTAACTGTGATATATATATATCTATATATATCTATATATATATATATAGCTATATATATATATATATATATATAATATATATATATCTATATATATCTATATATATATATATATATATATATATGATTATTTTATTAACAGTACATATAACTTCATTTTTCTATGACTAACTGAATTGCAAATGTTCAAATGCATATATAACTTATTTATGTCATGTGGTAGTTAGAAATCACCATCATTAGTTAATAAACCATTTAATATAACACCAATAATATAAATACAATTGTTAGATATTACATTAGTTTATCACCGCATAATCATAATCATTTATAAATTCATTTATCAAAAATATCATTTCTAAACTAACCCAACCATTTAGGAATTAACATCATCTTATTTACAAATAACACTTTAAGGTAGTTAACCCAATTCCCTTAAATGAAATTAATTAGTTAGATTATTTCCCTTGGGATAATTTAGGACAGCACACCAAATCATATTAGTTACTATTACAGGATCGGTGACAAACCATCCTCACAACCGTGTATATTTTGTATAGACATGACACGTGCAAACAAAACGCACAGTCATTTGGCGTGAATACTGTTATAATTCAGCCAATCATTTATTGTAAATATGTAATGTTCATGTATTTGATGCTATGAAACATATTTTAATGACGAGTGAATGTTTTAGCAAAAGTAGAGTATGAAAGCGAGTGAAAGATGTATGCAAGAGGAATAAATGAAAGAAGAGAATGTGGAAATTAGTAAACATGGAAAGAGAGTGAGAGAGAATGATAGCGGCAAATTTTTTCACCGCTGGAGACGTCTTGTTTTGACTTGTCTGTGTCATCTGTGTAACCAATGTGTTGTCAAGTTTTTATGTGTGTTACTGCCATACTTTAATAGATTAGATAGGGAATATACTTTGAGCTTCTTAAAGCGGAGTTGTGGTCATAAATAAGAATAACAAACATTTGTAACCACAATAAACCGATTTACGGCGCTCGAAGGAATACACACATTTAATACACTAATGCATACACAGGTTAGCAAGTTAAGTACACTGTAGTTTATTAGAAAACACGCAAACAAACAGGAAAACAAACACATAAAAGTTGCACACACTATTTGTTTCAAAGAACAACAACTTAAATTCAGGGGACACAATAACTTCTTAAAAAAACCTTAATGTAACTTTGAAAATAGCTTCTCACAAGCGGAAGCGAGAAGGTGAAAAGTAGAACTGTGTGTATAGGAGTTGGAGGGGATATTAATGGGAACATGAACATTTTATGCTCATGTGTTGCACTCATAACAGAGTCAACTTGTATTTGGGTTGTCATTTTGGGCAATATGAGGACAGGTCGAGACAGAAGTCAAAGGGTGAAAGTCAAAAGACAGAGGGTCAAACGACGGAAGCCAGGACATAAGTCATAAGACAACGGATCCGGTTCAAAACAATTTCCCAAAGATATCTATAGAACCAACGATACTGATACATGGGCTACTCAATTAGCCGAGTGAAAAGATAGAACAGTGTGAGTAAAAGTAGAAGAGATTTGTTCTATCCCCAAAAAGAGAGATTTATAACTTATTGGATATCTGACAAAATTGGACAACCAATTTTTCTTTGTGACCATACGTGTTACAAACATGAGGTAAAGGGGAGTAACACTTCACAGAGAGGAGGGGAGCCTGTCAGAATCTCCAATAAGGCTTTAGAGAGTTAATAAGAGTTAACACAAGTCTAGTAGGGAGACACCAGTCAGGAGAGACACCAGCGCTATAAATAGATTCACAAGGGGACACATTTGTGTCAACCAAGGGGGCAATAAGGACAAGTGAGCGAGGGCTTCCCCAAGCCATTGGGAAGCTTGGCCTGCGAGTAACCGTGAAGTGCCCGGTTACTCAAGTTCACGAGCCAGCGTGCTTGGGACTCCATGCACGCAAGACTAGCTACTGCACGGAGGGGACAGCGTCCGTGCTTGACCACGCAATGTGTAGCGTGTAAACAGACCCGACTGGAGACGCTTAGAGAGTAGACGTGTTCTTGACAAATGCTATAAGTTTCTAGGCAATAGTTAAATATTAGGCTGTAGATTTAGATTGTGATTACTAGCATCATTTCTCACCACTTCATTGCATTCATGTTGTTTAATGGTAATGAAGCATACCGCTTGCAGAGCTTATAAATTGCCAGCTCTAAATAAATTGCATTCCTTTTGCAAATGACACGAGTTGTTATTTCGTGCGGTGCAAAAGTAGGGGTGTCCTGAAATACCTGTAGCAAGCAAGTCGCTGACACCTCTCCATAGCACAAAGCCTGGGCTAAAATATAGAGACCATGTGTTGCCCATGCAGCATGATGCCTCTCTCGGCCTGCCTAGTTCACTCCAGAGGAACGGTATCACCAGTACATCTAGAACAAGTCAAGCTGCAGAAGATGACGGATCAGCAAAACAATGCTCTAACTGTCCGCCTGTCGGAGCTTCGATCCTAGAACAGCTGCCAACCAAGGCTTAGGGCCTGGTCTGCCCTGCCATGACATTTTGTCTTTAGTTTGGATTTCCTCGCACCAGGATAAGGCTTTTACCCTGCCAATTGCGCTCTTCCGCGCGAAAGCGTTGGCACAATGTGGGTGTAGGGTGTGGTAAGCGCCGCCGAACATTCGGCGCTGACAGAAAGCTGGTAGTACTGTCTACTGTCGTACGGTAACTCAGTCATACCTGACAAAGTCCTTACACAAAGACTATTAAATGCACTGCAATATCTGTGGTTTAGAGGACCACGGGGCCATTGTTATGCTAAAGCAGGGGTCACCAGACTTTATTTAACGGCGGGCCGGATAACTGATAAAATGACGAGCCCAGGCCACATACTCATTCTGGACAATACTTGCGCTGGTCTCCGTGGCGAAGTTCCTACCTGTCGTGTGTGTAAAGAATGAATGTCGTAGTAGTTACTTGTTCTTCTTTACCACTTTAGTGTCGTCCCCGGAGTGAAGGGAATCAACACCCACATTATTTTTTAATTCAATATCTCTATCCTGGAGATATCCAGCAGACTCCGTCCACACACTCCTTCAATCTGAAGAGACCTTCTTCTCACTCTTACTCACCTCTGGATCATGCCTCCTCTCATTCTTCCCCAACATAACATACTTGACAACTCTAGCTTCAACAAATAAAAAGAAGAAATTTATTAAAGCAAAGAGTATATATAGGAGAAGTGGTTGTGAGTGTATAAGGTGTAGAATATGTGACGTGTACTCTAAAGTGTCTATAGACTCAGACCAGTGTTCAGGAGTATAGTCATTCTCATCCCTGTGCTGAGAACACACCAGCACCATGTATCCCATACAAGTAGCCTCACCCAGGTGATGCTCCTCCGGTCACGTGAAGACTTCCTCCGTTGTCTCTTGAACCACTAGGATGCTTGGACACCCATGACAAATACTGTCCAATGAGAGTCTTCAATCTGATTCACACTATGAATTTCCTCGGTTATTTAACTCATTGTGAATTAGAAAATTCTAACCCTATTGTCACTGTTATTGGGGAAATCTCAATGGATCTAGTGTCACTGGTTGTAAAGATTCCCCATATAAACACCACAGTCTAAATGTTCTCTGTATCAGTATAATTTTGGTGTGAATGTTCCTGGTATCAATAGTGTATCTCTACAATGATCTGACTGTTCAATGATACAACTATCACTTGCTAATCATAATCTCATCAGCATGTCCTGCTCAGCAGAAGCCAGGTTCCCGCAAACCAACTTGGGTATAAGCCCAATGTAGCGGCCTCTCAGCAACTTCTGTCTTCAAATTCTGAGCCATCATCTTCTAAAATTGTGTTAGGTTCACTGTTGAAAATCAGAGCACACATACGTGGACCTGTAAATGGAACCTGTAGAATAGAGAATACTATGGTGAGGGCAACTCAGTCCTGGCCGGAATTAGGTAAGTGTAGGCCAATAACAGCACTCAGATCTATAACAGAGATCCGATCTCTGTCATACAGCCAAATAACTCAATCATATGATTTGAGACATGGCAACACCAGGAAAGAATAAAGGAACGGGTAGAAACCCAGCAGATGCCCTACTGGAAGATCCTACCATTTCCCATACCTCTTCCCCCTCTCAACCATCTTTAATCTCTCTAATTATTATTCCACTACATTGTCCTCAACTCCCTGAGTAAAATGATATATCACACAAGCTAGTTGAAGCCACACAATAGGATACCAGTGCCGACGCTCCTAGGATACTTTCTAACACCGCACTAATAGAACATTCTATCACTAATCATAATACATTATATCACTGCACCTATAATACATTAGATCACCGCACAGCACTGTACTCTATTCCTAATCATACTCTTAAATTAGATATTATTAATAGCCTACCATATGCCTATTTCAGTTGCTACTCGAGAAACTATGCAATCAGACTGGATCTATGTCCGCGGATAACTATCACCACTTAGACATTATAGTCTCTCTCATGTAACACAACTCGGAATAATGCACCGATCCTAACACTTCATAATGTTTTTTTCGACTCCCTCCACTTGTTTACCGCACTGGGTTTTATATGGGTGCTTGAGGGACGTCACCAAAAAGTCCAGACGCCAATCAGTCCAGAATCTGGCTTTGTCCTCCTGTTTCTAGACTAACCGGAGTCAATTCGCTGTCAAGTTCACTTTCATCTGGGAAATTCTTTGTCTCATACAACAAAGATCCTGGCTGTCTGTGAGCCAGAGACCTTTCCCCTCATATCACAGAATCCTTCCACCTCTTGCAGACATTCTGTCCATCACTTTCAACGGCCGTCTCCCGCCTTGCAGACAGATGACGCCAGTGCACGTCTCTCGAACAACAACCTGCCAACAAATTGTCGACCGTGTGTAGACATCGCGACGCGACTCACTTTGATCTCATTCCCTACAACATCAAAGGGTTGCTGTTTTTGCAGACTAAGGTCGGGTCTAGTCTGTCATTGATCGAACTAACAAGTTTATTCTGCGACACTACCGACATACTCGTTGTCCCGTATACCCGCGTTAGAAGCACCACTGCGCGTGATTTAGCCGCAGACCGCGTTGCACTGGTTTATACACAATGGTATCGGTGCCGGTCGTTCAGAAAGCAATTACAAACTACTGAACGTAAACTTGCCAAGACATCAACAACAGCAAGAAATTCTGATGCTGACTGCAAACGATTTGTAAAGGATATGCAGCTAGCTTTAACAATACTTGCGAGCCAGACCGAAAGTTCCAGGGGAAAAGACGACAAATTAAGTTAATCATTTGTGAGTGGCGTGCAATGTGCGCAAAACAAAGACAACCAACATATTTATTTACTAAAAATGTTATCAAAGTAGGCGATGTTAGCAAAAAGATAGTTACATCAGACCTAGTATGCACATATCCGAATCTCACAAACCAAGCAGCAAAAAGGGTTAGTGAGATTTGTGAAACTGATATTTGGTTTTGAAGATATCATCAATGTTTGGTTTGGAATTGATGCTTCCAATCAAGAGAATTGCTTTAAAATGTTCATCAGTCAGTGTCGTTCGATGTGTTGACTTCACATACTTCATTTTTGAAAATATTTGCTGACAGGCATAAATTGTCCCTAACACTGAAGCCATGCCAGCTGCACATTTCTTCAGTTTCGGAAACTCAACATCAGGTAAGCAGCGGTAAAATTCAACAAGTTTTCCTTCTCTGTGTTTCTCTTTCAACAAGTCATTTGCTTGCAAATCAATGAGCTCCAACTGTAGTTCAACTGGCACATCATCAAGGTTCACAATGAAACGGATTATGGAACAGAGAAATGTCACTCTCAGTTATGCCAAGATCGGAAAATCTCTCCAAAAATGCTTTTTAAAGTCACGAATAATTTTTTTTTTCCTCGGAAAATCGAGGTTGACATCTTCGGCGATGGTAGCTTAAAACTCTTTTAAACAGTGAAACTAAGGACATATTTCTCCTTCCAGTTGTGTTTCAAACAATGACAGCTTTCTCCAAAATCCTTTCATGATTCTGAAAAATGAGGTTATTTTTTCCCTGAAGTTTCAAATTCAGTTCATTCATGTGGGATGTGATGTCACCACAAATGACAAATTTGACAGCGATGTAGGATCTGACAACTGTGGATCAGTTCTATATTTTTCAGGGAGGAAAACATCTAGTTCGTTTCGGAGCTTGTAAAAACAAAACAGGACTTTGCCGCAAATGAGCCACCTCATTGATGTGTTATAAGGCAAGTCACGGAATTTAGAATCAGTTTCTTCAAGAAACGGACAGTGATTGTGGGCATGTCCACGAATAAAGTTCACAGCAGAACGACTGGTTTCAGTACACAAGAAGTATCTAAATCTTTTCCACAGAGTGCTTGCTGATGTATGATGCAGTGTATGAACAGAGAGCCCGGAATTTGCAAAATCTTCCAACTGAGCCCTGATCTGCCCCATCAGACCCTTCCTCACTCCAGCCATGTTTTTTTTTACCTCCATCAACTGTAACACCTCGAAGTTGATTCCACTGAAGGTTATAGTCTTGCAAAAATTTTGCACTTCCATGAATGTGTATTTTCCAGTTGATGTTCCATGCATGCTGAAAACGGATACCAACTCTTCAGTTATCTGAAAGTCCAAATTGACACCACGAATGAACACGAGAAGCTGTGACGTACTCGAGAGATCAGTAGACTCATCCAGCGACAGAGAATACCATATAATGTTCATAGTGTTCTCGCGTATCTGCAGCACTATGTTCTCTCCAAGTTTTTCTCTTTTTCGCACAACTAAACTTGCCGAAAGGCTGACAGTTCCAAACAAATCGGCTTTCTCAGGACACAAGTCATTTGCTGCTTCCATCATACACTCTTTGATAAAGTTGCCATCAGTAAACGGTTTTCCTTATACTGCCATCTTATGCACTATTTTGTAACATTCTTCATTGAAAACGTGACATTCGGCGTCCACTTTTCTTTTCTTGGTAGCCATAATCAAGGATAACTTAAATGGGATCTGAAAATGAAAAAGACATTGAATTAGAAACATAATTAAAATCCTATTAAAACACAAGAAAAGCAGAGGACTAGGGGTCACTGGTGAGGCTACGTTCACCAAAGGTACATATAAAGTTATAGGCACCTTCGGTAAAACATTATATCTCATAATAAGGTTTGCAAAATATATAAATAGGGGCGGCCTAAATAAAAAGCATAGAGCAGAGTTTTCCAACCGGGGTTCCGCGTGTGACAGCCAGGGGTTCCGCCTAAACAGACCGAAATTGCATAAATGCAACATTTCTGCTCATCTGTTTTATTACATAAAGTAGGACAGACACTTGGATCATCGCACAGAGTTCCTTGAGCAACGTAAACATTTGGGTAAGGATCTGCTCTAGCAGAAAGGTTGAAAAGCACTGGCCTAGATTCCAGCTCGATTAACATATTAACTGAGGAATTATTATGAGCTGGGGATAATTTTTCGTAATAACGCGAGGCTTCTTTGGCATTTTTATGCTATATTTGCTACTTTATTGCCTCTATTCACAAAGTTCACAAATCCTGAATGCATACCTATAAAATAGATGACAGGCAAAAAGAAGTAAATATTTCTGGAGCATCGGACCTGTGTTGACAGCCGGCACGTGCTCGGCAAATTTGTATTCTGTCCCTCATGGTTGGAAAATCAAGAAGGTAGCGCATCGCCCTGCATAGTGCATGTCTTGTACAACCAAGAATAATGCGCGTTTCTTCGTTCTGTATCCTTTCCATCTTTTCTAAAAGGGTCGTTCATTTGAAACCCGTTCCAATGGCTTTATTACAAAAGCATGAAAGAAACATTAACAGGTGTGGAAGAATTAAACAAAATATTCATTTTGAAAGAATTATGCACCATGGGTTTGTCAGAAGAAGTCGCCGTAGGCATTCAGGCAAGCATCTCATTGCTTAGGTAACCGGCGAATCCGTCCGCAAAAAACGGATTGTGGTTGCTCACTGAACCAAATGTTTACCGAGTTCATTACGTCTGCATCTGTGTGAAATCGTTACTCCTTGAGAGCTTTTCTTTACAGGTTCGAACAAATGAAAATAACATGGTGACAGATCAGGACTATAGGTTGGATGTTGCAGAATTCCCCACTAATTCAAAGTTAATGCTTCCTGTACAATTTTTGCAACATGCGGACGAGTATTATCGTGCATCAAAATCACACTGCGAGAAAGCATGCCGGCTCATCTATTCTTGATGGCTTTTTGCAGCTTGTCTAGTGTTTCCAAGTAGTGGGTAGAGTTGATGTTGATAGATACCAAGTTCTTTAACGTCGGCCAACAATATCCCTTGATGGTAAAACATTGTGTTCAGCATAACTTTACCAGCGGAAACCTGTAATTTGAATTTATTTTTGGCTTTTGGTGATCCAGCATGCTTCTATTGCATGCTCTCTCTCTTTTGCTGCTCTGCTAAAAGTGGTGACACCATGATTCATCGCCTGCCACTATGCGAAAGAGAAATACATCACCCTTCACTCTGTAACGCAGTAAGGGGTTCAAACACATTCCCATGCTTTCCTCTTTTTGGTGGTCGGTCAACATCCATGGTACCCACTGTGAACACACTGTCCGATATTGCAGTTTCTTACGAACGACCATTTGAATTGTCCCAATTGACACATCAAATTCTTTCGTTATTGAACGTATGTTTAGACAATGGTTCATCTATATTGATCCATCAATTTCGGCGATGTTTTTTCCTGTTGCAACATTATGCGCTTGACCCGGCCGTCGAAGATCTGTCGTGAACTGACGTCCTTTCCGAAACATTCGTGACCAGTCCGTCACTGTTGTTTTCGACACACATTTGTTACCGTGCGCTGCCTGCATTCTTCGATGAATGTCCACTAGTCGACATCATTCAATTGAAAGAAACTGAATCACCTCTCTTTGAGCTTATTTGGGCGTATTTTGGAACAAACCGGCCATTTTCTCAACGGTCAGAAACAGAACCTATGCATCACGGGACGATAAGCACGTGCTCTTTTATTCATTGATCAGTACTTATCACATGACTATGACATGATCATGTTTAACGTACGCAATTAAGCGCTGTGCGGCACGAACGGATTTCAAATGAACGGTCCTTATGGCTGAGAATCAGGATCGCCATCGCATACTCCAAAAGAGAAAATACCAGATCCTCGTAAAGAAGACATAGATGGCGCTGCTCATGCCATCACCCGCATCGTAGCCAAACCCCGCTTGGCCTTTGTTATAATATGGTCAACGTGCTCAGTATAAACGAGGCTTCGATCAAATTATATTTCCAGGTAATTCATTGCCTGCGTTCTTTCCACGGTCTCTGAACCCAGATTTACAGTTGGCGTTGGGGTGTTGACAATATGGTTATTCAAAGAGAACCATGTCACTATTGCCGTTGTTGGGTTGACCATTACATTCAACACATCAAATGCTTATGTGATTGAGTTCGGTTTGTAGTTCCACAACAACCTTCTCTCTATCCTTACCTTGGTTATACACTAAAACATCGACAATGTCCTCGCCGGTCCTATGATTTGCTCGCTGGTGATTCTCACAGTTTAGGCGTTGAACATCACCGGAAATAACTGTGATCCCTGTGCTAGGCTAGGATATATTGTTGTTGGTTCCGAAGTCCAACTGATACATCTAGTCATAAAGACTAGTCGTAATAACACCGCCTAGGAGCAAACACGGCAGGGGCTTCTGATAGTCAGAATAGTACCCCCTTCCCCAAGTACTTCGGTCTTTAACACACTTCTTCTTCTTCTTCTTTCGTTCGCTTGAAACATGTCTACAACTGCAATGTCGTCTCTTGTATGAATCTAACAGTCTTTTTTAGTTCATTCAGCGGTCCATAGAGTTTATCTTGCACTGTTGTCTCTCTAGGCCAGAAGGTTCGCCTGGATATGTTGAAGTTTGGGCAATCCTGGAGTATGTGCTCTGCTGTCTGCGACGCCAAACCACATGTGCACATGGCTGAGTCACCAATCTTGAATATTGTATACAAGTGGTTGCGTAATCTATTGTGTCCTGTTCTGAGGCGCAGAAGAATGACCTGTTCTGATCTGTCCATAACGTGGTAGTCGTCTTGAGTAAGGTTTGGAGGCTTTCTGATTGATTCTTTTCTTTTGGTGGTATGTAATAGGCACATCAGGTTGTTCTTCTTTTGCTCCTTCCTTAGCCAATCGATCAGCTATGTCGTTTCCGGGGACTCCACAGTGGGATGGTATCCACTGTATGGTGATCTTACGCTGACTGCTAAGTTCAGAAAGTAGTGTCCTCAGAACTGGCAATTTCCCAGACAGGAGCGCCTCTATTACGGATTTTGCTTCTGTCAATATCACTGCAGGTTGTGTACCATGGCTGGTATTTTGTAATTTCTCTGTGGCTATCTTGATTGCCTCAATTTCAGCATCATAGTTATGGCAGTACTTTCCTGTTGGAATTCTGGCCGTGTCTCTAGTATTATTTGGGTATTCTATGTACACTCCCGCTCCTCCATTTCGAACAGCATTTTGTGCTGACCCATCTGTGTAGACTCGGATCCAGAGGTCCTGTGGGTATTCATCATCAAGGAAGCTGAGAGTGGCTGTTCTGCGCTGTACACTGTTCTGTTCTTCCTTGTCCAATATTCCTCTCACTTTTGACTGGATTTGTAGCGATATTCTATGCTCATCTTTCCACGGGGTTCGCACACTTTAACACACTTGATATTCTCTGGGCGCGGTCCCGTCCGGGTCATGACTCCGGGCGTGTTACCCCTGCCGTGGAGACATTTGGTCACATTCGTCATCCCTGTTGTTTCACATGTCACTTCGCTGTTACCATGTCCACTCTCAAGCCCTCCCTCCCTCGGTGAGGGGAGCCCGTGCAGCCTGTGCTTGCCCCTTAATACGTGTTGTCGTTGGGAGCCAGCTTAATCCTCCACCATGGCCTCTATCGCCTCCATTTGTCTCCGTTGCCGTGTTCTTTCCTCGTGCCCCGTTCACGCCGCCGCACTCTACTAGGAAGCCGGTTATTCCTTTTCGTTTCTGGACCCACCTCTTGGTCTCTGCAGCTGAGTGAGTGCGACCTGCGGCCGATTATCGCTTTATTATGGAGGTTTGGCTTCGGCAGACGTTTACATGGTTTGACTGCACTCAGATTCACCACTCACGCTCGGAGAAAAGGCTAAAGAGCTGACACGAGATTTTTCAAGTTTGTGGTTTTGGTTGAGAGATTGTTAGCTAAAACGATCTACCAAGACACATAAGAACACATCGCAGGACAGCATCATCATCATCAACACCCTAATAATCTTCAACACTCTCGTCATCAGCAACACCTTCATTATCAACAACCTCATCACGCAAAAAAGAATCAGCTACAAATACACACACCATTAAACAAACATAAACACACAAGCGGTAACAGAGGAAGCGGACTCAGTGACTGATAACGAACTGGAGACCTTACACAACCTGCCCAGTGACATTCAAGAAAAATATAGCGGCAACTGAGCAGACCTTAGGACTCATCAGAACATCAACAAACATATATCTAGGTATTTGTTTTAATCGACCAGACTCAATGCAGTCTGTACATTGGACCGACAAAATAGAGAATTTATTTACTAGTCAGCACAGCAGATCCAAAAACAATTACAGCCACCACACCATATTACGAAGCACAGAGACAGATGGGCTTAGGATTTTTTATGCCTTCTCCAACAATGCATGTGAATTACACATCCCAAAATTAGTCAACAACCAACAAGACTTTGACGACTTTATATCCATAGTTAAGAAAAGCGACATGTTTAATTATGCATTTCATTCTAGGCCCAACACTAAATACCTTTTAAAGATAATTCTAGCAACTAGTGTTTACATATATCACATGGCAGAATACTCCATCGGCTGCTAACCATTACACATTACTCACAATAAATCCATCAACACATTGCAACACGATTGTGCAAACGATTGTAACACCAATTAATCCACCGACAATCTCTGCTTCTTTCGTTGTGTGGCGTTATAAGACTGTGAGTATATTACGGCTCTTGAGAAACCTATCAACCGTTTAGTATACAAGTTGCAGAAATCCCAAAATATACAAGCCCTAGAAGAGTTTCCCGGAGTTAGTTTAATTCAGTGGTTCCCAAACCAAGGCCCGCGGGCCACTTCAGGCTCACCAGCTGTCAAAAGGTGGCACGTTATTTAACTGATTCGATGCCAACCGCCAACCAGTTGGTAAACAGTCTCAAATTGTTTACCCCTTCATCACTGTATTGGCAAGATCTTGGTGTTATAGACCATATGACAGGCAGGTAGAGAGTGAACTGATGTGCACACACATCAGTGAACAAAAATAGAACAGTAGTTAAATAAAGCGCGATGTGGCAATACAAACACACAAGTGCTACGTCATCAAGTCGCGTTGGTTATCGACGCGATTGTCTCTTAGACACACTACACCGCCAGCCTTCACACAGAAGAGACGCATCTAGGCTCTACACAGACAGCAGTACCACTGATGCATTAGAACGCTATACTCCTTCATTGATAGACAACAGTCACGCGTTCACACAGACATGTTCACGACCAGCCACGGAATTTATTAATCCCCGGACAGCGATCGCAGGTGCTGAGCAATCCTGGTATGACCACGTAGTTGCCGACGCTGAATGACCATTCTAGGGCGATCGTCATGGCTTGACGGCCGGGGGCCGTTAGCACCAGTGTCCATGCACATACACTAGCAGGTCAGAGACACAACACGGACACCAGGGAAACAGGGTCTAGGAGATTTGTGGCGGGAGCCGATTTCTTACAGTGAAAGGTGATGATTGATTGAGGACGGCCAGCTGTAATGTCTGCTTGTATCCGCGATGAACACGGACCTCGTGATGATAATAAAAGGCATCATACCCACGTTCCTGTGGCTTGTTCCTGAGTGCCGTCCTTTGGTGTTACTGTGAACGTTTGATGCAGTGTGCCGACCAACGGGCCTTGGCGCATAATCTCAAGGACTCTCAAGGACATCATCTAACTCTTGGACACCGGCAGTGAGCCTATATTATAGATATACAGTTATCTCTATCACGATCACACCCCACTCCCTGACATGGGGGACTCGTCAAATTGAGAGAAATCACCTGTATTGTCGTCAAGTGATCAAGTTAACGGTTCTAACGGCTGGGTCGTCCTTGGACCGAGGTACTAGTGGTGAGTACAGCATTTACGGCTAGCTGACATCTACACGCCAACACTACATATATGCATGACACATTCAAGTTCGTTGAGGATCACGCCGATCTGGAAAGGCTGGAGATCAAGTGGCGTATCCGGAATCATCATTCATTGTTCATCAGTGTTGCCTTGTTAATCACTTTGTCTGTAAAGGATACAGCATCTGTACCAGTGGCCACCCTTATGAAAGCAGCTCTGCCCATGGAGCTTGGTTTTATCGCAAGTCGCCGCTCTACCTAGAGAGCCACAGTTATCTCCAATCGCCGCTGTACTTAGAGATTCAAGTTGTTACAAGACGTCGCTTTACTTTGAGATCCAAATTGTTCACCAATCGCTGCTCTACCTAGAGGGCCACGGTTGATGCCTACCGCCACTGTATTTGGACAGCCAGGTCTGCCGTCTGTCGCCGCACCCTGAGACAGCACCCACTCTGCCAACAGAGCCACGCTGTGCTGCCTGCTGCCGCATTTCGGTACGAAACCCGCTCATTTTACTGAGCCAAGTTTTGTCGCTGACAGACGCCTCGGGTAGTCAAAATCAAGGCAAACATAAAGTTTTGTCGCCGACAGACGCCTCGTTTGCTCAAAATCAACGCAAACATCGATTACACATTTGAAATCGACATCTGCTGAATTTGTCTTTGTGGATGGACATCTCGTGACATTGTCAGAACCGAATTTTCTCCATTGTCTGACGATTGTTACCAGTATCCAGTCAGTCTCCACTTCGGAACATTGGACACCGCATTTGATCAACGGCTGAGTGGAGGATCACCATAAAAAAGCTAAGCGATTGTTTGTAGTTGTTCAAGTTCCGTAGTTATAGTCAGGATATTGTGATATTAACACATTATATTCTTTCTTCTGTCACTCAAATCTCAAGTGACGTCATCCGTGCTGAATACGTCACTGTGCTATTTCTCGCTGTGTGTTACTAATTCTGCTGTGTGAATAATTTCTTGTGTTGGTACATTCTTGGTATCAGACTTAAACTTGGTACTGTCGCTTTACTTGTTATATTGTTGTCTTTATGCTCTGATGTTTTGCATTATATATTTGCTATATTGTTCTCTGTCTATTGTGCCTACGATTTAAATACGTTATAGTGAAAAGTAAGCATCATGTCGTCGTTACAGGATTTTGTAGAGATTGGTAAGGATGCAAGTTTGACAGGACCTGATCTTTTAGCCTGGTCAGAAAACAATTCGCTGCGTTTCAGGCACATGAAAGAGATGAAAGGGCTGCAGTGAGACAATTGGGAAAAGACAAATGGCTGAACAAGAAAGACAAAGAATATTGAAAAAAGAAGGGATAGCCGCAGAAAAAGAGAAAACAGCTGCATAGAATGACAGATTAGCCGCTCAATTGGCTGCTGAGAAAGAAAAATTGTTGATAGAAACTCAACTGAGAGAGAAAGAATTAGCTTTCAGTCATGAAAAGCTGGCTACTGAAAAACTGCTGAAAGCAAACGTGCAAACGACGGATTTATCATCCCGCCTGTTTGAAAAGATCGCTGTCGATATTGTTGGACCCTTGAATACTGTAACAGATAGGGGTAATAGGTACATTCTTACAGCAGTCGGCACGTGTACTCGTTGGCTAGAGGCTGTAACTCTCAAGAAAATCACTTCATCGGTCATTATCGATGCTTTCCTATTACTGTTACCTCGGATAGGTTTTCTGTTATGTATCCTGTCTGACAAGGGCTCACAATTTATTTCTGGGGCTATCAGTACTATGTTAGCGATTAAACAGATGTTTCCTTCTAGCTTTCACCCAATGTCAAATGGGATTATAGATAATTTAAACGGGACGTTAAAACGATCTTTAGCCAAAGTTACAGCTCAACGTCCGAAGTATTGGGACATTCTTTTGCCAGCGCTGTTATTTGCTTATCGGGAAGTGACGCACGCCAGTATAGGATTTTCATCTTTCGAACTTGTATACGGTGCCAATCCACGTGGGCCTATGCAAATATTGAATGAACTATTCACAGGTAAAGTCAAAGACCAACCATAGATGCTTATGAACAGGTTACCAGACTCCGAGATAAGATCATGACGTCATGCACAATCGCAAAGCAAGCATTGCATGACGCAGGTAATAAATATCGCCAGTATGCTAATCGTTCGGCAAAAACATTATCATTACAAGAAGGGGACGAGGTTTTATTATTGCTACTTAATCCTATTGAAACTCTGTCGACTTTATGGCAGGGTCCGTTCACAATTATAAATAAAATATCTGACGTTGATTACCAAATCCTGGTTCGTGATAAGCCTAGGATATACCATATTAATATGCTCAAAACGTATCATTCCAGACAATTAGACACGTCAGCTGAGTTGCCTGATCAGGACATACAAAACACTGCGTTATGTTCAGTCATAAATGAACAAGCTGATGATGCCATTCCACAAACGATTCCTACACCTCTCGTAGCAAATAAAAGTAGTTGGAAATCAGTTTTCATAAACACAGGACTATCTCAGACTGATAATAAAATGTTTAGACAATTATTAGAAGAGTTTGGTGATATTTTTCTCGGATTCACCGGGTAAAACTTCGTGTATCAAAAATCACATCCAGCTAACCTCGCAAATACCAGTAAGAACTAAACCGTATCCGATTCCATTAAACTACCAGGATAGGGTTATCAAAGACATCATTGAGTTAGAACAAGCAGGTATTATTCGGAAATCGTCTTCACATTACTGCTCGCCTCTTGTAATTATTAAAAAGAAAGATTGTAATCTTCGCATTTGTGTTGACTATCGTAAAGTGAATGAACTCACGTTCATTGATGCTGAGCCTATGCCCCACATCGATGAGTTGATAGCTAGAATGGCGAAATCGACATTGTTTTCGAAATTAGATCTCACCAAAGGGTATTGGCAAATACCGATATCCGAGGATTCGATTCATATTACTGCCTATGCAACACCATTAGGATTGTACGAATTTTTATATCTTCCTTTTGGTCTTATGAACTCACCAGCAACGTTTACTCGTATGATGCGATGGTTACTTAGAGATGTCACAAATACAGCAACATACATGGATGATGTATGTATCCGTACTTCTGATACTGCTCATCATATCCACATTCTGAGACAGATCTTTAGTCGTATTAGAATGTTCGGTCTGACAGTTAAACCTAGTAAGACTGAAATTGCTGTTCAAGAAATTCAATTTCTGGGACGTAAAATTTCAAAAGGGTTTCTATATACTGATCCAAATATTGTGACGAAATTCTTGACATTCGTTCACCAAAAACAAAGAAAGAAGTCAGAACCATTTAGGGTCTTATTAATTATTATCAGAAATTTATAAAAATTTATTGCTGAAATGACATCACATTTATCGGAGCTATTATAGAAAGAATAACCAAATAAAATTAGATGGTCGGAGACGCATGAAAAAATTATCCACGAAATAAAAGCTGTTTTCAGTTCTCCGCCCATTCTCAGAATTCCCGATATGTCGAAAGATTTTGTCGTTCAAACTGATGCCAGTTCACATTCTATCTCGTGTATTATGCTACAATAGTAAAATGGATTGTTACATCCAGTTTTATATTCTTGGTGACGACTGGTAAGATCGAGGGGAACAGACCAAGGGGAAGACCTAGAAGCAAGTACCTGGATGGCTTGGCCTTGTGGCATGGTCGAGACAGAAACACGGAGCTGATCCACGACTCTGGTGATCGAGTGAGATGGCAGAACATGACCACCCACGCTAAACGGCATGGCACATGATGGATGGATGGAGAAAGTTAAATGAGACTCAAAAACGTTATGCTATTACAGAACTTGAAGCACTGTCTTTGGTTGAGGCGGTGAGTAAGTTTTCGAAATATCTGTTAGGGAAAATATTCTTGGTCATCTCAGACAATAAGCCGCCTAAAATCTTTAAAGATGGATCACCAAAGAACGCCCGAATTCACAAGTGGGCATTGCTTCTTCAAGAATATAACTTTACTGTGTATCACATTCCTGGCAAGGATAACAATCTGGCAGACATATTAAGTCGATTATAGTATCGCTTTACATGAATTTCCCCATTATTTATGGGGTCAGAATAAAATAATGTGTTGCTTTATTTATTACTGTATGCTGACTGTAACACATTGCTGATATACCGCATACATAATAATATTGTAATTATATAAGGTTAGTCACTTATTTATATTATTGTTTAAGAGTAGAATGAGTGACAAGATACAGTTAAGACTCGTTGTGTCCAGCCGATGAACATTTGACCTTTCACGCATGAACATTTTACATGTGCCGCATGAACATTTTACCTGTGCCGCGTGAACATTTTACCTGTGCCGGATGAACAGTTTCCGGCAGTATTCTGACAGTGATATGAACAGTTTATGTCATTATTTTGCCGTAATCTGAACTTCGACGGATATTCAGTTTCACGTGAACAGTTATTTCAATGCTGTCTTCACAATGTTGGACAGAAACATTTGTCATGAACCTCTTCGATATTATTATGGAATGAAATTTGACTATTCATATTAAATATAGGAACAAACAATATTATACTTAGGTAATATTGACATTTGAAATGACATTATGAGTTATTCATATGGTATTATAAGGTCCAGACATTATTTTACTTAGTGAGTTATTAATAGTTAAGGTATATGTATTATTATTATTATTATTATTATTATTATTATTATTATTATTATTATTATAGTAGTCGTAGTATTAATGTACTGGGAATATTAGTGTTTCAATTACATTCATAAACTTATGTATTGATGTTATTATATAGATGTTGATACTCGGAATATTATTAAGTTATGAAGTAGTTAAATTGCTAATGGTAATTTGCCATGATGCCATGCAATTATGATGATATTTAACGTATATGTGATAGATAATAATTACATATATGTATTGTCTATCGTAGTGTGGCTGAAAAGGATGCATGGAAGGGGAATTAACAATAACAATGCATAGTTTATCAACAATGATCCACACGAACATTAACAAGACAGTAAAGATTGGGTACAGATCTTAATATAATCATTCTAAAATTGATATAATACATAATAAATAGATATTGTACGATATACTAAATTAGTTAGCCACCAACGAAATGGTAGGTAAATGTGGCGAATGATGGAAAGAGATGCTGACTTACGGTAAAGTCGACATGATGCGATTCAGGCGTCAATGGAAAGCAGTAGCACATTGTAGTCAGTAATGACGTCGGTTATTCAACACAGGATTGTATTTTTATTTGCTGTAGGTACTCGGGGTTACAGAAGCCTATAGGTTTTTACAAGAGGTCAGCGTTGATACGCGATTAACAGCCATTAATATATATGTGCTGGCGGCGTCTAAACCTTGCTTTCATTTACAAGTGGTCGATTCGTTGATACGAGAATAACAGCCATTAAAATATATGAGCTGGCGGCGATCGAGACTTGAGTTTTAATCTTGTGTCTGATATTCCCTCGTTCTATGCTGTCTCATTGTAGTAGTCTGTAGCCAAACGACGATGGATTTGTGGGTCGAGTAGGGCTTAGAGTAATTTACGTCGCCTCCATCATTCGAGTACATGTTGTAGGATAATCAGAGAGAGGAAATGTTTTTAAAACATATCTTTGTGAGGGGGGCAGCTGTCATAGACCATATGAAAGGCAGGTAGAGAGTTAACTGATGTGCACACACGTCAGTGAACAAACATAGAACAGTAGTTAAATAAAACACGATGTGGCACTACAAACACACAAGTGCTACGTCATCAAGGCGCGTTGGTTATAAACGCGATTGTTTCTTAAACACACTACACGCCAGCCTTCACACAGAACAAACGCATCTAGGCTCTACACAGACAGCAGTGCCAACGATACATTAGAACGATCTACACTTTCATCGATAGACAACAGTCACTCGCTCAGACAGATACGTTCACGACCAGCCACAGCATTTACGAATTGCCGGACGGCGATCACGGGTGTTGATCCATCCTGGTATGGCCACTTAGTCTCCGACGCTGACTGACCATGCTGGGCAATCGTTATGGCTTGACGGCCGGGGGCCGTTAGCACCAGTCTCCACACACATACACTAGAAGGTCTGAGACACAACACGGACACCAGGGCAGCGGGACTACGAGGTTTGTGGCGTGAGCCGATTTCTTACAGTGAGTGGCGTAGATTGCCTGAGGGCGGCTGGCTGTAATGTCTGCTTGTATCCGTGAATAACATGAACCTCATGAAGATAATAAAAGCATCATACCCACGTTCCCGTGGCTTGTTCCTGAGTGCCGTTCTTTGGTGTTACTGTGAACGTTGGATGCAGTGTGCCGAGCCACGGGCCTTGGCGGGAAATCTAGGAGAGTCTCAAGGTCATCATCTTATCTCTGGACAACGTTGAGTTGCATGACACAGGCAGTGGTACCTTCTTCGTCATTAGAGCACACTATTTGATACGAAGAAGAGTTCACCCATTGACACTTGGCAGTGCGTTTGTTTGTATTGTTTGCGAACCTAGCTTAATTTTAATGCCCCGAAATGACGTTTTAAGCAGGAAGAAGGTTTTTCATTTACACACAGGCCACGAGACCGAAAATGACTGAATTTTGTGGAGAATTTCTTAATTAAAGTTGTATTTATTTTTCTTATTTGGCAACGGCAACGGCCTTGATTTTCGGCCTCACATATTTACACTAGATAATAGTTTTAAATAATGTTAGATTATAGTTATTCTGATTTAAAGACTTTGTGAAATATTCTAAACCGATAGCACGTGTTAAATGTGGTTCGATAGCATGTGGTTCAGTTAAAATAAATTATTTATAAATGAAAACAAACCTAACCGGCTAACCGTGAAAGTTTGTCATCATATCGAATTAGCTAATGGGCCACAATTGTGCCCCAAAAGTTTGCTTTGCCTATCACAAAGTATTTAAACAGTATTTAAATAATTATATTTAAAAGAATAATAATTATAACTAAATACAAAATAGTGCACATATTGTTACTCAGTAGAAAACGGTCAAAACCTGTCTGGTTATTTTCTGACATTTTTCATTTTATGTGCCACTGAACCGCTTCAAAATATGATGTTCGTATTGTGTTTTATTGGTGGTATGGAGACAATCTAGTGATAATGGTGTTGCGAAGTGGTGTAGTTATCATAATTCAGTAAGTTTCATTGGTTTTTAAACAGCGGTGGAGCAGTAGTGCCTTGGTAAGTGGAATTTCACGTAATTGTCACCCCTGTCTTCATTTGTTTTGTAAAAACATCTGCTAATATTATTATTACATTTCTATCCTATAGCAACAGTAGTACTACCAACGTGTTCTTTGTGTAATGTCCTTTAATTTGATATATTATACAATATATTTGCTAACATTTATCAATTTTTAGATAATTATTATGACATACCCATACTTCCCATTTTCTGCCATCAATTTCTACTTGGGCCAAACCCACTTTTTGATTGCCACTGAATCAGTTAATATAATATATTTTAATAATTTCAATAATGCACTCTGAGCGCCTCGACAGCAAACGATAATTTACTCTGCTCGTGGTTGTTATGCTCAGATATGCTCGAATGCGACTGTTCAGATCGCAACGAAAAGTTATGATGACACTGACTGCCTTGAATGCTTTAGAATATTGTTGACGAAAGTTAAGAAAGGTAGGAATGATATTGCACGACTTTTATAATTTTATAACGTTGTGACCCACTTAACTACCGAAAATAGTAGATATGGCACTCTGCTTGAAAAGTTTAGGAACACGGGGTTAGTTGATATCCCCAATTTAGAAACATGGTTTTCAATTAATTTTTGAATATCATGACCCTGATCTCAAACTTGGGGTTGGGGGGGGGGGGGTGTCATATATCAAATAACAGTAGCATAGGATTCATTTGATGAGTTATCGCATCAAGAGCAAGTTACAGAGTGTCACATCATAGGATATCGGTTGAATGTCTGGAAGTATCAACGCCTCAATACAACGAAATCAACTCAATCTTATTGATTTTGAAATTGCGCATACCTCGGATGTCAGAATTGTATATGTAAATAAACGTGGAAATTCTGTACAATTACTCATCAGACCAGAACAAATTTAACAGATTGAAGATCTTTCTACATTGTAGCTACACTTTGTAACAGATGACACCAACATCAATTACGATCCACTTCAGGGATTGATGACAGGCAACTTGCCTATGGTCTCAATTTCGTTGTTCAAGGAAGGCCGGTATAACAACCGCCAATACATAGGAAAATTTTGGATTCTATACCAGGATTGTCTGTCAAAGCTGTTGATTTGGACTACTATTGAACTATTGGAAAATAGTCTTGAGATGAGTATTATATTTGTTTGTGGTTTTTCAATTAATTAGTTATAGTCAAAATACTGTAATTTTGCACGCATTTATTCTTTCGTTATCATCGCAACTTTGATGACGTCATAGACGCGGTACACAATATTGTGCTATTTTGTGCTGTGCATTCTTATTCGCGGTACATTATTTATTTGTTGATATAATAATATTATTTTGTTTGCTAATTTCATTAAGCTAAGGAACTCTAACTCTGTCTATACTTTGGTTGCTGAGTTATAGGTCTTGTCTATTATAAAATTATTTGTCATTTTCTTTCTTTCATTATTAATTTCTCTAGTGGTAATTTATAAATTATTTATTTCTACTTTCTTGGACTTTATCTGTCGATTTTGACACTTATAAGCTCTGTCTCTTTTGTGGTAAACTTTTTTATCCATTTTTCACTTTTGAGTATTTTTATTGAATATTGTGGAAACATAACAACATGTCATCTTTAAAGGATTTTGTTGCAATTGGGAAAGATGCAGGTTTGACAGGAGCAGATCTTATATCGTGGTCAGAGAAACAATTTGCAAATGTTCAGGCTCACGAAAGGGATGAAAGAGCTGCGGTAAGACAATTGGAAAAGGATCGACTAGATGAACAGGAAAAACAAAGATTATTTGAGAGGGAAAAGATGGCTGTGGAAAATGATATAATTGCAGCTCAATTGGTCGCTGATAAGGAAACTATGGCATTACAAATTGCTGCAGATAAGGAAAAACTAGATAGAGAGGCACAATTGAGAGAAAAAGTGATGGCTTTTAATCTTGAGAAGTTAAATACAGAGAAACTTCTGAAGGAAAAGGAGTTGGAAAATAACTTTAAAATGAAAAAGTACGAGAAGGACAAGGATGATGAACAGATTGCTAAAAGCAAAGTGGAGGCACATTCCACAGATGCCATTAAGAAATATAATGGAGTGGTGAAGACCTTTGCGAACTCTGATTCCATTTCTGCATGGCTAACTAATTTTGAGCTATCATGAGACACTATGGAATTGCAGAAACCGAATGGGCAGTTTTGCTACATAGACACTTAAGTGGTGAACCTTTACAGGTTGTAGAACTAATTCCAGATGAGTTACGTAGTGATTACTCATACATTCGAAATAGACTGCTATCTCATTTCTGTCTGGACGAATTTGGCCTTCGTACATCATTTAATAATCTTGTTCCTAAAGCAGGAGACACGTTCCTTGACTTCTCCTCTCTAACTCAATTGACATTTGACAAATGGGCTCGATCAGCTAATGTTAATGATGACTACAAGAAGCTACGTGACTTAATTGTTAAAGACAAACTGATCTCGGCGGTTCCTCCATCTATATCTACCTTTCTTATTGAACAGAAATGTTCGAGTATTCAGCAGATGGATGAGAAAGGAGAGTCTTTCTTCGACGCCCACAAGGACATATTTAATAATAGTTTTTCCCCGTTGGTGGAGACAAATGCGTGTGATAGATTCCCTCATAGGGATATAAAACTCAACAACAGTCTGGTGGACAATATCAAAGGAGAGAAAAACAACAACAACCGAAATATCAACCTTACGTTAAACAAGAGAAAAAGGGTGTGTGGACAACTTGTAAATTTTGTGGTTTTGCTCACGGCAC
The DNA here is from genome assembly GCA_014155875.1 of Cepaea nemoralis. Taxonomy (NCBI): domain Eukaryota; kingdom Metazoa; phylum Mollusca; class Gastropoda; order Stylommatophora; family Helicidae; genus Cepaea; species Cepaea nemoralis. The sequence continues at coordinate 23,271 of JACEFZ010007995.1, read as the reverse complement.
AAATCAAATGTGTGATAGAAACCCACAATTTGACGGTTACATAAAGAAGTTGGCACTTAGAAACAGAGACAGATTTAACACCTATCAAAGACAGACACAATGCTTCAAATGCAAAAGTTTTGGACATGTCTTTGGCGTCTGCCCTTTAAGGCGTCTGTATAAAGAGGCAAACATAGGTATGTTGACATCTAGTAGTGACAGTGACTCAGATGACACTAATCATGCAAATACGGTGGAGGTAGAATATTCTCCCCTCGACCCGACTTGTAGTACCTGCCGGATCTTTCATAAAGAGGGCAACTTGACGTGTGGTCACCAGGTCTCCGTGCAGGAGACAAATGCAGTCCAAATTAACAATGGATCATTAGTTGTACATCAGGCCATTGTGAATTGACAGAACTGCAATTTGGTCCGTGATTCCGGGTCGAGTATAGTTGGGATACATAAAAAGCTGATTAATGAAACCGACTATACTGGAGAACATGTGACCTGTAGAACTTTTGGAGGTAGAAGAGAAAAGTTTCCAGTTGCCTGGGCTGATATAAACTGCCCATATTTTTCTAGGAAAATAAAGGTGGCTGTGCTGCCTGACCCATTTGTGGATGTCTTTACTGGAAACATCCCTGAATTATGTGATGTTTCGCTTGAGGACATAACAGAATGGGAAAGGAAGCATATTGTAGCAAACACCGTTGATAGTACACAAATACAAAAAGAGAATCAATTACCTCATGATTTCTGGTTTCGAACACACACATATTACATCCAATTGTAGTAGACCCCAAAGATATTAATTCAGTTCAAGCCGCAGCAATAACGCTGCAACACGGCATCACGCGGGTGGATAGACAACCACAGGCATATATCATATCAGTGACAGTTCCTTCTTGTGAACCGAAGAATATGTTTATGAAAACAGATACTTCATTTGGTTTGGTTGATACTTTCTTTTGGTTGGTTTTCGTAGTTGGTAGTTTGCTATCTATCATATCAAACAAAGTAGTAAAATGTATAGCTAAAGCTACAGTGAGTTTGAATAAGATGTTGCAATATGGTTTGCGCCGGAAACTGAGCCATATTATATGTATATATGATGATACTGTACAGCGTATTCGAACAGTCTGCCTGACGGCACGGCATAGCGAATCTGAAATCCCCTTGCAGGAATCACATTCGATGGTCAGTTCTCAGATCATTCTCAGATCAAATAGTTGTGTTGTGGTAGATGATACCTGTTTACTGTCTTTTGTATACATTCTTCCACAAGGGTATAGGAAATTACTACATCTGGTCTTGTACTCTGGGAGAAAGGTATATGAATCACACAAGCGGTATGAAATTACTCTATCATTGGTGAATTCTGTTCAGAAATTGGCTAAATATCTTTTAGGAAGAAAATTCTTGGTCATCTCAGAATGAATTTTACTAGCCTTAAATAAAACATGTAACGATGTTGTGATTGTATTGTCATCATGAATATTGTTATAAGTGCCGTATACCGTATTCATATCATTGTCTTGTTCATATTAACAATCATATTTTTTTTTTGATGTGTATGAGCGATTATCTTTATCTAACACCTATGCTCAAGTAGACTTAGTAATAGCGAGCATGGCAAAATTTATATAGTTTTATAAATCATATCTGCCAAGAACAAATAACTAATATCAGATACCAGATACCGATGGCGGAGGATTCTGTACACATGACCGCGCCTGCAGCGCCTTTATGTTTATAGGAATTCTTATACCTTCTTTTTGGTCTTCAGAACTCTCCTTCATCATTCTACATTTACTACTTAGGGACATCACAAACATAGCATCCTACATCGACGACATCAATATCCATAAAACTGAAACAGTACATCATGAGTACATTCCTAGACAGATTTTTGTCGCGTTCGGATGTTTGGTCTTACGGTAAAGCCGAGCAAAACTGAAATTGCATTTCAGGAAAGTCAATTTCTGGAACACAAAATAATTGAGCTGATCTACTCAGTAGACTATAAAAAAAAAAAAAATTATGAAAGTGTTATGTATATATATATTTATTTTTTCTGATTTTTTTTGTAGAGTGTAACATTGCAGTAGGATGACTGTGGCTATGTCTGAATTGCCACGGATATATATATTATTTAAAAAAAAGAAAAGAAGAGAATATAGATGTAAGTTAGTCACTTATTGTTATTATTATTTCAGAGAGACAGGTGAAAACGAAACATGAACCATTAAAGAGGCTTCTTTCGTGGACAAGCCAGTGTAGTATTATCGGTGGTGGTTTGTGAATATAATTTTAAGTGTGGTGGAAAATAACAAATTTATTATACGTAAAAACATGATAGATTACTACAGTTCTTAGATTTCCGGTGACATTATGTAGGTATAGTTTAAATGGTATTGTTCATAAATGGAAATATTTATTATTTTAATGTTATGTTTACATTGATTTGATATATAACTATTATTGCTATTTATTATTTGAATTATCAATTATTCGTCTATTGGATATGTATTGTCAGTAGTATGTTCTGTATTAACTAATAATCATATATGTATCATTTTCATGATGGACGAATGAAGAGAAAGGAATGAAAGTAAATTAATGAATACATACATACATACATATTTATAACACATACATAGATGAAACAATATATATATATATATATATATATATATATATATATATATATATATATATATATATATATATATATATATATATACACACACACACACACACACACACATAGATATATATATATATATATATATATAGCGATATATAATGAACTACACATTACAGATATAGAACACAGTTATATAGAGAATAGTTTTCCCTATCGACATGATGGTTAGCGAAGATAAATGATGGTCCACCATGTCGGCTTAGAGTTGTGTTGACATATGTATCCACGTCAAGGAGGATCAGGTATCGTCTACGGATCATGAGATCGTTGGGTATACAACATAGGACGGTGCTTTTATTTAACTAACGGCACTCGGGGTCACAGAAACCGTTAGTAGTTTTAAGGTGTCAACATGTATACGCGACAACAGGTCTTAGTATATGAACTGGCGGTGTTTGAACCTGATTTAGTTTCAAGTGGCCGGGCATTAAACGCTATAACATCTCGATGATCATTGATAAAATGTAGGAGGTGGCGGTGTTCGGGACTTGTAGTTTAGTCCGGTGTTCAATATCCCACGATCTAGATTGGTTCACGTTGACAAACTGAGGTCCAAGGACGTTGGATTCGTTGTCTATCACAATCTGATGTAATTTACGTCGCAGACATCATTTGCTTACATGTCGAGATAACATGGAAAATGTTTTGACAAAGATTTTCATTGTGGAGGTGGCAAAGCTGTCATATAGCAAATGACAATAGCATAGGATTCATTTGATGAGTTATCGCATCAAGAGAAAGTTACAGAGTGTCACATACGTTGCACGTAGTGACACATACATTGAACGCAATGAAGACGTCATTGTAATACGTCACCTAACACTGTAACGGTTAGGTGGCCAGTGTGTGATCCAGCGAACACAGCGGTAGGATGTCCTTCACAAACACTCGCAGACTACAAGCCGTTTCTGATTCATAAGTCACCAGTCTCCGCATGGAATCGCTACGGTCTACAGCCAGCGGTTGGCATTTGCTGCACTCAGTTTCACTGACAACACGATCATCCTGAATGTATATCTATATTATTCTCACGATGGTGAGCATAGTTCCAGTTACGGGCAGCCTGGCGACATTGGCCGTTGGAGCTCGATTAGGGTGAGCTCCGGTTGAAGGTAGGCAAGCGTAGTTGATTAGCATTACCAGGGTAGCTAGGCGGCAAGCTCTGTTCCCAACACTCTCACTGGTCTAGGGAGATGATACCTTATTGAAGAGCGGGAGTGAATGTTGCGCGAGAATGACTCAAGTCTGAATCAGCACAAACACTCATAGTCGTCATCCAAGATCAGCTGTGGTAAAATACATCGCAGTTCACTCCACTGGCATGTGCGTTGAGTCGTTTTTGGAGTTCAGATAGTTATGCTGTCCTGTATCATCATGCCTCAATTTATGCTGTCCTGTACCATCATAACTCAGAGCCGCACAGATCTCGAGGTGAACGTTGCTGCATTATAGTGCATGAACTCATATCTTAGGGAGAGACCAACCTCACCTCTTGACAGGGGGTGGTATTTATGATGAGATGTTAAGACTGTTAGCTTACAGGGATCACTTTATGTACATCAGTAACATCCATAGAGAAGCTAGGACCTTTTCTCGTCCAACTTGTGGAATTTCTGGAGGGGTTTCTGGGAGATGGATAGGCATAATAAAACCTGCAATGGGGGCAGAACCATAGATGCGCATAAAAGTTGGGTATGTGACCCAGACCATATGGGAAATTATTCAGTCACATGGTAAAGACGTAAATACGGACTTTGTGTATCCCTCAGAGCCACGTATGACTACAAGTGTTTTTAAAGTACCACTCTACCCAGGGAAACCAATTCTACAAAATTGTTAGGTAAACATGTCCCGTTTAGCTGCTCCGTGGCGTCTAATGGCCTTGACTTCCAGGACCCGGTCTGTTTTATCACAACGGGTTAACGTCAGGACTTGGTGAGAAGAATGCTTGAGCTGCTGGCTCGTATTGCTGAGGCAGTTTATGCCTCGCTGCGTCAGGAACGTGATGATTTGTACACCTAGTTAGAGGAGTACCCCCATTAAGTTGATAGGTTTTATGAGTACCTACAAGGATTACCATTGATAGGGCTCAAACTCCGGTAAATATGATATTAATGTAATTAAGCCATATTTTACATATTATTACCTCTCTGATACTGTAATAATATGTAGTTAAGAGAAATAATAATTTTATGAGCATCGAGTCGGAGAAGTTAAAGTTTTTAGACATCATTAATTGTTTAGTCCCGGGGTTTAGCTATTACAAATATTTAGCGGCCTATAATGTAAAGGAAACCAATGGGTTCGTTCGTTATGAATGCATCACAAGTATAGATTAAAAGAGACTAGTTTACCTCCACACGAGGATTTTAATTCTCAATTGAAGAATTTCAATATTTCAGCTGATGAATATGACGACTGCCAGCGCGTATGGAGCGAGCACCATATGTCGACACTGTCAGATTTCTTGGTCTGGTACAATAATAAAGACGTTGGCCTTTTTATCGAGGCATTAGATGTCCAAGTTAGTTTTTATGCGGAGTTAGGTATACATGTTTTTACAGATGCAATCTCAAATCCTGGGGTAACGTTGAAATATATACAAGTCCATCCCCAAAGATGTTTCATTTTTCCTTTTGTGGTAAGACTGATAGTAGGCTTCACACATCTCGTAGAAATAACATTGTCGGGGGTCCCTCGATTATTTTTATCGACGCCATGAGGTAGGTGAGACTTTGATCAGAAGGATGAAATATGTGACAGCCATTTAACGCGAACGCTCTTTATCTGTGGGCTCTAATGCAGCCAATGCCCACAGATTTTCTTTGAAACGAAATGCAGAAATGGATTCAAGCCCCATAAGTTTGGTTTTTACACAATGCAGAGCAGAGAGCGGTTGGGGAGGGTGTCCCATAGTGAGAACATAGAGTAAAAACACACTTTAATGGGCGGGACATGTCTCTAGGAAACCAACACATAAGTTTTGATGGGTGGGATAAGAAGACTCGAATCGTCGACCAGTTTCACGGTTGTATGTGGTACGGGCATCACGACTGTGTGCTGACATGCGGTATAGGTGTTAACCGGGCAACAATAAACCTTTGTTAGATTTGTTTCCCAAAATGCGTGAGATTCGCTAGTATCTGGAGAACGAGTCAAGGCAAAGTGATGTAGATGTGGGAATGTGAGTGCCAGAACATAAAAAAAGGCTGATAAAGTGTTTTTCAGACACGGCTTTCCCGCGCTTCACGCGAGACTATGGTGCACACCCCATTGAACCACATAAAATTCTCGCAGCTGTAATAAATGAGACTTTCTTTTGTCAATTGGTTTGTGACATCCATGTGCCAGACAAGCTTAAAGAGCGGATCTCAGAGATGACGCCCATCTTTAAAAATATTAAGTTGTCTAGAGCCCACATTGGTGATTTTATGCGGCAATACGCCGAGTCACATAAACTGTTGACTGGATCACGTCCGTCTCTGGTAGATAGTTATAGTAAGGAAAACATTTTGTTGGTCACACCATTGTTAAAATGATATAGGACGCATGGTCTCGTTATCACAAAGGTATACCATGAGATTGAATATGAACCTGTGGGTTGCTTTCAAAAGTTTGGGGAAAAGGTGTCTGATGTCAGACGGAAAGGTGACAGCGATGCTGCCTATACCATTAAGGCAGAAACGATGAAACTGTTGGGTGACGCAGCCTATGGGAAGACACTAACCAACATGGCCAAGCATACCTATGTTTCATATTCTCGTGGGGCTGATACTTCAAAATTAGTCAATCAGCCCCTATTCAGAAAGATGACCATGTTGTCAGAGGATATATATGAAGTAGAAACTTTAAAGAAGAAGACGGTCTGGGATCTATCCCTCCACATAGGTTATTTCGTTTGCCAATATGCCAAGTTGAGAATGTTAAAGTTTTATTGTGATGGGTTTGTAGATAGGAAGGATTTCCAACTGTGTAAGATGGACACAGATAGTCTATATTTAGCCCTTAGCGAATCGACCCTAAAAGCAGTATTTAGACCCCATCTTAAAGGATAGTTTTAAAGAGTTTATGATAGGTGGTTCCCCTCTGGGACCTGTGATACCCATAAACAACACTTTATTAGAAATAGAGGTAGTGTACCAGACTGCGAACAGTGTAAAGCTAAAAAAGTATGAGACAAAAGAACCCCTGGTGAGTTTAAGTTAGAGTATGAGAGGTCAGGGATGATCTCTTTGTGCAGCAAGATTTATCACTGCATTGAAGACTATAACAAGACCAGCACAAATGGACTCAAGAAACAACACAACACCCACTTACACAAACAAACATTCTTAGGCGTAATCAACACAAAAACATCAGTTGGTGTAACAAATGTAGGTTTCAAGACACAGACTTCCTCTGTCTACACGTACCAACAACATAGACAATCACTATCCTTTTTATTAAACATAAAACGCCAGGTATACACAGACAACGTCACAACCTCACCATTAAACATATAATACAGCTTGCTTTCAAGACCTTCCCTGGTCACAAATGTGAGAGATGGCTAATGTTAATGTATATATTGTGATATTGTGATGCATAATTTTATAATATGTTTTCTACTAATAATATATTTGTATGTTCATGATTGTCACTGTAAACGCAATGTCAGTTGACTTATGAATAAACAATTTTATATTTGTGTAAATTATGTAAATTTTATCGTGAATGAATAATTTTATGTTTGTGTGAACTGTATGTAACTTTTATTATGAATAAGTTTATGTCTGTTTGAACTTAATGTCAGTTGTCTTATTGTCAGAGTGTTGGGGGAATACAGACAGGACATATACAGGACATATACAGGACAATAGAGATATCAGAGACAGGACAGGAGATACGTCATAGACAGGACATAGACTGGACAACAAGACCCAGCTAAAAGGGGACACAAGTCTATGAACATGAACAGGACACAGGGACAGAGAGACAATACTACGTCCTTGACCGACACTCAGGCTTGCACTGAAGGACCTGAGACAACAAGAACGGACAGCCAGGACGGCGTGACTATTGATAGAGTCCGACTAGCCCGGGATACACGGGGTCAGGTACCACGTGGTTAGCAGGCCGCACACTTGAGGTCTTCAGAAGGAGACTGGACGCGTTAGAGGGAAGAATTATGTATTCTGAGGAGCGAGTGTAGTGATTGCAGGGTGTGAAAGCTAGCCTGCCGAGCTACGATAGAGAGTATTGAGTACGGGGTTTTGTGATCGCATGATGGCTATGGCTGAATGTTAATTGCTGTTAATGTTATAACATATAGTGTCTGCCATGTGTGCGAAAGTGATGATCTGTGTATATACTATGTTGATATTTGCTGTGATCCATAATTAAATGGTTTGAACTACATGACTGTTTGAGATCTATGAGTGCATGTGAGAGAACTCGCTGTGTCGTGTAGAATGATGAACTAAGGTTTGCCTGTATTTTTTAAGACGCTGACAGGCGAGTTTAGGTGGTGTCAGAAGTGAAAAGCCACTGCGCTAAACTGAGTTTAGAAATGATTTAAACCCACAGCTCAAGTTTAGGTGGCAGTAAGTTCAGGCAGGCTAATATAACGTTAAAAATTGCTCTTGGTTAATTTGACGCTAATAATGTTGTGGTGCTAGTATATTGTTCAGTTATTATTTGATTACTTCATTATTTGTTACTCTGTTGCTGAAAAGTATTTATAAATAGCTAAACGACAATTAGAAAACTAGACGGATAACGATACGACTGATATAAAAAGATGCCTTTCCTCTAACAGGTTGAAATTGGACAGACATATTGTGTTTTTTTTCTCGTTGTTCTACGATACTAATTTTTGCTATCCACACCACAGAAAAGATTACAGCATTAGATAGAAGGCATGCGGTGAGAAGATTGTTCCTCCCTACATATAAACAAATCGTGGCAATAGAAGAGAAAAGTCATACAAGTGCAGATAAGCACCTCGATATTGATATTGCTGATTAAAGCAGCACTATATTTTTTTTTCTGCTGTATATAACTATTTACATTATTTCCACTTATTCATTTGTTGATTTATATTGTAAATTATTGTGCACTGCAGTTGTTATAAGAAGATACTGTGAAAATGTCAACACTAAAAGAATGTATTGAAGCTGGGAAAGATTTAGGTTATAGCGGGGAGAAATTAGAAGAATGGGCAGCACAGAAATATAAAGAACACACTGATAGAGAAAGAGAAGAAGGAGTGCTAGAACGCCAACAGAAACAAAGAGAATTAGAAGAAGCTAACAAATTGAAGGACAAGCAATTAGAAATTGAATCCCAGACACAGATAAAGATGAAATAACTAGAAGTTCAGTCACAGGAACATATTGCAACCAGCAAACTAACAAGTAAGGAAGAAGAAAATAAATTCAACAAGTATAAAGGTATTGTGAAACCATTTTGTCAACGGGACTCCTTTTCAGCATGGTCCGAAAAGTTTGAGATTCAAATGCAATATCAAGAAGTTCCAAGGGAACATTGGGCCATGATCTATATGCGAAAACTGTCATCAGAGCCTGTAAAAGTGATTGAATCTATACCACAAGAGCTAAGGAAAGATTATGATTACATTCGTCAGAGAATTATGCAACATTTCGAGCTAGATGATCCTGGTTATCAAGTTCAGTTTTCGAAATTAAAGTCTAAAGCTAGCCAAACGTTCATTGGCTATGTATCTGAAGTGCAGGATATTTATAGTAAGTGCTGCAAAAGTGAACAAAAGTTTTGAGAAATTGAAACATTTAATGATAATGGATAAAATTATTTCATCTATCCCAACCCCATTTGCTAAATTTTTGTAACAATCTGACATTGAATCTATTGAACAATTAGAACGGAAGGGATCAGCTTATTTCACATCAAACAGGGATATTTTCACATTAAACACCAGTGAAAATAACATAGTAGCAGCAGCTAACATCAAGCCTACAAAACCATTTACATATAGAAACAAACAGAAGTCAAACTTACCACAATGTCCATACTGTAAGTTAGCACATCATTAATTTCAAATGTGCGACAAGAACCCGGGGGTATCCAGCTCATTTAGATATGATGGTTAAGAAGCAACAAACCAAAAGAAATAATTACAGGAGAGCAGTAAAATGTTGTTTTCTGTAAATGTTTGGGACATTATTCCTCTAATTGCGAGGGTCGCAGAAGGGTAAGAAGTGCAAATGCAGCAATAATTGACACATCGTCTGAAAGTGGAAGTGAATGTTAAGAAATTTCAGAAGTAGAAGACTAGTACACCAACAGCAGCTGAAAAATACTGGTGTTGACTGCAACGTCCTGTAAGAGATATGCAAAATAAAAAGACAATAGTATTACCAGTGGTTGTTCATTTTTTTTTTCCAGTTAACAACGAAGACCTACCATGGCGTCAACTAGTAAAGACGTTGGACAAAAGAAGAGACGAATCACAGAAGAATTAAGAAATTTTCAAGACAGGTCGACTACAATCTATTTTTTTTTTTAGCGGAAATTAAAACGAAGCCCATATGCTTGATATGCGAAGAATCTGTTTCTGTTCTGAAAGAGTATAACATCAAACGGCACTACGAGACTAAACATGCAAATAAGTTTGATAAGTACAAAGGGCAATTTCGACAAGGCCAAGTAAATGCCGGCTTCATGGCTAAAGGCTCGCGGAAGCGGTTCCTGAACCGGGTACCAGGCGTTCGAAGCTCAGCTGTCACCGATTTGTGCAGCAGACCGTGTTGGTTGGTGCTATAACATGCTGGCTTGAGAGCCGGTCGTTCAGAAAGCAATTGCAAACTAGTGAACGGAACACTCGCCTAGTACATCAACAACGGCTGGAAAATGCAGGCGTAAGGGATATGCAAAAAAAAAAAAAAAAGTAAATGACATTAAAAATAAAACATTATGCACACCAAAAGATATTTCTAGAGCTGGTTCAGAGTCAACATGCTATATACAAGCAGTAGCCATGATACAAGCATTAAAAAAAAACAAAAAAAAAAACATCGAAGCCATATTCGGATGGTGAAATGATTACGGAATGTTTTGGAGAGCGTCGTTGAAATTCTGTGTCCAGAAAAGAAGAAGGATTTCTCAAAAATAAGCCTGTCTCGTCAAACTAAAACCCTGTGTCAACGTCTTGCATCGCACACAGGCACTCTAGCTTCTTCATACGCACTCAAAGAAACACCAGTTGTGCATATGGTACGTTTATCATTTATTTCAGGAGAACCTGATATAATTACACAGTATACACAGGCAGTGGCTGCCTTACATAAATATACATATGCCGCCTTACATACGATTATTGCACACGATCAATTACATAAATTCTACACTCGCTATCTTCAATTAGCACTCTCGCAAGCTAAGCATTTGCTCTCGAAAAACACAAGCGTCCTCCCCTGAAACTGTTTGGCCAACTCCTATATTAGACCAATTAATGTACATCCGGAATCAAGCAAAACTTGACAATGTCTATCGTTAACCATTCCCTGGTGTAAGGTTAATCTTCCCATGTCGGAAATTACTGCATTAGCATTTTCATTGGCAATTGGGATTGTATGTCCGCATTTCAAAATACCATCCTCGTGGAACTTATGACACGTTTGACATCTATCATAATTGAGGATATCAATTGCTGCTGGCGCATTCTCTTCACATTCTTTCATTTCTTCTTCCTCACATTCGCTTTCTGAAGATGAGTCAATGAGCACTTCATTCACACTTCTTAATCTTTGGCGACCTTTACAACGTGAGGAATAGTGCCCGTGCGCTTTACAAAAATAGTATTTAACAGCACGCCGATACGTTTCTCTTTACCCTGCTATTTTTTAAACATCATCTCTAGATGAGATGGATAATTTGGATTTGCATCACACATTTCAAATTGAACATGAGAGAATTTACAGTATGGACACTGTGGTGGATTGGATCTTTGTTTCTCTCTGTATTTGAATGGTTTTTGTGGGTTAGTGTTTGCTGCTGCTACTATATTATTTTCATCGATGTTAGAACTAAAGATGTCTCTATTGGAAGAAAAATAAGCTGAACCTTTCTTTTCTAGTTGTTCTAACGATTCAACATCAGCCTGTTGTAAAATTTTGCAAAAGGGCTTGGAATTGATGAAATAATTTTTTCCATAATCATTAAATCCCTTAGCTTTTCATAGCTCTTGTTTACCTTTGCAGCGTTTAGCCACTTATTATAAACGTCTTGTACGTGAGAGAAGGTCTGATTACTTTTTGTGTTTTAGTTTGGAAAACTGTACTTGATACTCTGGTGCATCTAACAAAAAAATGCTGCATGATACGTTGGTGTATATAGTCATAATCATTCCTTAGTTCTTGTGGAATAGACTCTATTACCTTTAAAAGCTCCCCTGAGAGATTTTTCATATAGATCTTGGCCCAGTGTTCTGTCGGCACCTCCTGGTATTTTAATTAGAACTCGAAGTTTTCAGATCATGCAGAAATGGAATCGCCATGGCAGAATTGTTTCACTATCGCTTTATACTTATTATACTTATTTTTTTCTTCTTTACATTTCAAGTTTGTAGTTGCAATGTGCACATGAGACTCAACCTCCAGTCGTTTCATTTTTAACTGGGTTTGTGCTTCAATTTCTTTTAATTTGGTCACTTCTGTTAATTCTAATTCTTTAATTTTGAGTTCTATAAGTTTGGTAGCTTCAGCTAATTCTGCTAGCTCTTTTTTATGTAAGCGTTCTTTTGCTCTTTCTTCCCTTTCTGCATCGTTTGCTTTTTTTTTTTTTTTTTTACTGCAGTAGCTTTTCTATTTCTTTCTTCTTTCTCGACCGCCGCAATTCTGTCAGTATGTTCTTTATACTCTTTCTTTGCCCACTGTTCTAATTTGTCCCCAGTACATCCTAGATCTTTCCCTGCCTCAATGCACTCTTTTAAAGTTGACATTGTTACCAGTTATGTTTCCAAATTACAATGTCTAATAATGATACAATGTTTACATAAACTTCAATAATACAGGTGTTAATTTACAGCTTTATATATATATATATAAAAAAAAACATAAGATGATACTTTAAACACACTGTAGAAAATGGGGTACTTATCTGATCACTGTAAACTCTTGCTTTTCGCCCTGCTCTCGAGGATAATCTTCTGATCGATTCTGTTACAGTATCTGGGCTGTTAGTATCATATTTACTCTCTACTTCTGGTGTGTAGAGAAGCAACAATTAGTATTGGAGCAAAGCCACAAACAAACAAAAATTTATGTCTGTCAAGTCCAATTTTCAGGGGGAGAACTGGAATGCGTAATTTGTTAGTTATGTTTGTTAGTTTTGTCGGTTGTCTTGTCTTCTGTCGTGTTAGTAATGTATCGTCGTATTCAACAGCCGTGGGACACCAACTGAAAGCCATCCTGAAAACATGCTGCATAGCAATTTATCACATCAATTCATTAAATGTACATATGCCTTCAATCTCAGTCAATATTCACTCATTCTTTCTCATTTGTAATTGAGTTTTAAATTACGTTCAGTTAGTTTACACACACACGTGTTGGTTCAGTCTTACTTTCAAATTCAGATCTTACACGCTCACACAACATTAGGTTTCACCCACTCACGCAGGCGATGGATTCAATCGTAAACTTCTGACACCAGATAAACTGCCTGTTAACGTCTTGCATCGCACACAGGCACTCTAGCTTCTTCATACGCACTCAAGGAAACATCAGTTGTGCATATGGTACATTTATCATTTATTTCAGTCGAACCTGATATAATTACACAGTATACATAGGCGGTGGCTGCCTCACATAAATATACAAATGCCGCCTTACATACGATTATCCCACACGATCAATTACATAAATCCTACACTCGCTATCTTCAACTAGCACTCTCGCAAGCTAAGCATTTGCTCTCGAAAAACACAAACGACATCCCCTGAAACTGTCTGGTCCCGTCTGACGTTCCCAAACGAGTTGGCTGGACTTATCGCACTTTACCCCGTGCTGTCCGTAAACCCCGTGCTGTCCTAGCAGTCTAGTTGTACTGCAGTCCGTTCGTGCTAAGCAGGGTTATTCAGTATACTGACGTCTAGTTCGTTCAATGTAGTGTCCCGTGAACTGGCGTCCCCTCCTAACACCCGGCCTGGTCCTGCCGGTGTCCTGTCTATGACACGTTTGTGTCCCCACCTAAGTCCTGTCTCCTCTTTATCTACTGTCCTGTAGATGTCCTGTCTTATGACCATTCTGTGTCTTGACTTGTGTCCTGTCTCTACTCTATCGCTATATTGTAGATGTCCTTATCTATGTCGTTCTACTCTATTCTGTCCCTTGTCCTCTCTATATCCTGTACCTACCCTTCAACACTCTGACACCCTGCTTATACGCAGGGACATGATCTGCAAATGTCAGTATGCTTCAAATTATTTCTGATGCTTCAATGCAATCATGCTTGTGTATACGTTGCAACATATTTTTCCAATATTTTGTCAAATGTATTCCAAGGTGATAATCATATATCCATTTAGTCTTGAATGGTCCTTGAATGGGCTTGGCTCGGATAGTGGAATTAAATAACTGTGAACTGACTCTTGTGGCATTGATGATGTGCTAATGCTCAGATTAAAACAAATAGCCACATCCCCCAAATCAACATCGCTCATATCTTTCATATGGGAGTACCTGACCCAGGCAATTCCTTGTGCAGTGTCCTGTGCTGTTTTCGATACATACTTCTTTTTTTCTACTTGCACGACATCATCATAGCCGTTTGTCCTTGATGAAAACTGCTAGTTCCTCTAACTGCCTCCATAGTTGTGATCTGCCTGTGTTATCTACCTCTCTAAGAAAGCATATAATTTCTCATCGTCTGTTGTCACGGGCATGCCGTTTGGCATTGTGGTAGGCTGGTCTTTCTATGCATTTGTCTGTGTTGTTTCCAGAATCTACCCAAAGTCTTATCACCTTCCAGTTCACTCATGAGGTTATCCGACGTAGCTTTTTTGACCTCTGTTGCACGGAGCTTGAACTACTCAATTTTTCTCTTTTGCCCTCTCTCTGCCATCCCCAGTTCCTCTTGTGTGCTATGCGGTGTCTTGGGTAATTTATGTAGCGGCCTAGCTGTCGCTATCTTAGACGTGCATACAAGTTCATCTTCGAGGGTCCAACATGGAAGATGCACAAATATGAGTCTGCTCGGTCGGTCTAGTCCACGCCTTCTGTCAGATACGTCCAATAAGGATGTTGGTCCGCTCGTATTTGAAGGCCCTACATACGCTTGTAGCCTGAAACGTGCTCGATTTTGAAATCAAAACGGAGCATGGCAGGTTCCATGATCCCACAAAACGGTCCATTATGTTTTCTATACCGCCGACCGGGTGACACATTCCAAGTAGTAAACAGTATCTGCGTCCCAAGGTCTCATTGCTTGTTGGTCTCCCATAATTAATGCAGGCTACCTTTGTCTTAACTATGGCATCCGCAAGGGCATACCCATGTCGGTTTTCACCTGTATCGTCCTAGCCTGTGTTAAAATCCCCACAGCTGTGAAGCCTGCCACCATTGGATTGCTCCAGCTCCTCCACGACCGAAACGATCATTGCTAGAAGAGATGGAGGCAGACGGAGACAGAGAGATACGATGATGGATGAAGTGCGACGGTGGCATGAAGGAATACATTCAAAAGAATCAGAACACCAAGTCCCGAGGTCTGCAGCGATGGAAGAACGCGAAGGCTAGTCGGCAGGGCACATTATGGTAATGATAAATGTTTTTTGTTTTGGGTATGTCAGGTCTTAGTCAGATATGACTGAGCTCCCGTATGACTGTAGACGGTACTACCTGTTTTCTGTTAGCGCCGAATATTGGGCGACGCTTACCAAACCCGACAACCCACACTGTGCCAACAGCTTTGGGCGGAAGAGCGCAATTGGGAGTGTATAAACCTTATCCTAGTACGAGGAAATGTAACCTAAAGACAAAATGTCATGGTAGGGCAGACCAGGCCCTAGGCCTTGGTTGGCAGCTGGTCTAGGATCGAAGCTCCGACAGGCGGACAGTTAGAGCATTGCTTTGTTGATCCGGCAGCTTCTGCAGCCTGTATTGTTCTAGATGTATAGGTGTTACCTTTCCTCTGGAGTGAACTAGGCAGTCCGAGAGAGGGATCATGCTGCATGGGCAACACATGGTCTCTATAATTTAGCCCAGGCTTTCTGCTATGGAGAGGCAATTATCTCCACCCCTAGTCTTAACCGGTCTCGGAATCAAAGCGAGAGGCAACTATTACGGGTTATAATTCCCTGTCAATTATCGTAGACATGATGCGCGAAGCATTACCTGTGACGGTGGGATACACCTACAGGTGTCACTGATCAGCTAACGCCCACCTCAAGCTCGGCAGCCCCTGGCCAATTGGGTGCTGATCCGCCACAGCCTGCCTGCTTCATTGGGTGCTTTGAGCTAGGATAAAATCTGAATAGCAGGCAGTAAAACCAATGCACCAGGTACTATTAAAAAGAAAAAAGAAAAACCTCAAGCTACGGCTTGCAACCTGGAACGTGAGAACCATGCGTCCAGGATTTTCCACTGACTTGACCAATATTGACGATGTGAGAAAAAACGGCTGTGATTGATGCCGAACTCAATCGTCTTAACATTGATATTGCTGGCCTGCAGGAGACTCGCCTCGCTGAGGAAGGGTCACCCAGGGAAAACAATTACACCTTTTTTCGAAGGGTAGAGGGCAGGCAGAAAAAAAGGCAACATTGTGTGGGCTTTGCAGTGAAGAATTCGCTACTGGGAACGATTGAAATTCCAGCAAGAGATAATGAAAGCCTATTATCCCTGTGTTTGGCAAAATTTGCCACCATTATTACTGCATATGCACCGACACTCGATTTCTCTGATGATATGAAGGATTCGTTCTATGAGGAATTAGACTCAGTGATCAAGGCAGTTCCAAAATCCGACTACATTTATATGCTAGATGATTTCAATGCTCGTGTGGGCAAAGACTCGAGTTCATCGCCAGTGTGCCTTGGAAAATACAACGTCGGTCGCATGACTGAAAATGGGCAAAGGCTGCTGGAGTATTGCACCAGAAATGACCTATGTATTACAAAATACTTTTTTAAAAACAAAAGAACTGCATAAGGTCACATTGAAACATCCAAGATCCGGCCATTGGTACCAGCTGGACTTCATCAACACACGGAGACAACATCTGAACCATACATCATTGACTCGAAGTTACCACAGTGCTGCCATAACTATGATGCTGAAATTGAGGCAATCAAGATAGCCACAGAGAAATTACAAAATACCAGCCATGGTACACAACCTGCAGTGATATTGACAGATGCAAAATCCGTAATAGAGGCGCTCCTGTCTGGGAAATTGTCAGTTCTGAGGACACTACTTTCTGAACTTAGCAGGCAGCGTAAGATCACCATATAGTGGATACCATCCCACTGTGGAGTCCCCGGAAACGACAGAGCTGATCGATTGGCTAAGGAAGGAGCAAAAGAAGAACAACCTGATGTGCCTATTACATACCACCAAAAGAAAAGAATGATCAAATCAATCAGAAAGCCTCCAAACCTTACTCAAGACGACTACCACGTTATGGACAGATCAGAACAGGTCATTCTTCTGCGCCTCAGAACAGGACACAATAGATTACGCAACCACTTGTATACAAAATTCAAGATTGGTGACTCAGCCATGTGCACATGTGGTTTGGCGTCGCAGACAGCAGAGCACATACTCCAGGATTGCCCAAACTACAACATATCCAGGCGAACCTTCTGGCCTAGTGAGACAACAGTGGAAGATAAACTCTATGGACCGCTGAATGAACTAAAAAAGACTGTTACATTCATACAAGAGACGACATTGCAGTTGTAGACATGTTTCAAGCGAACGAAAGAAGAAGAAGACCACAGTGCTGACTGTGATACGAATCATTCTTTTGTTGTTGCAAGGGTTAGACTGCGACCAAAGAGAATCTACACAGCTAAACACAAATCTAGCCGCAGGATTAATATTAATAACGCCTCACGATCCTGAAAAGTTCATTGAGTTCCAACAGCAACTTGAAGACGGTTTCACTGATACACCAGAAAATTGTACAGTAAGTGAAAAGAGTGGTAAACTTAAGGAAACTCTTTATCAAACTGCCGTAGGGGTTTACGGTACTGTGGATCATAAGAGGCAGGACTGGTCTGCGGTAAACAGCCAGACTCTGCAGCCCTTGATTGGTAAGAAGAAGATAGCTCTCTTAAGAAACAAGGAAAGAATAAAACGTAACACTCTGAATGAGCTGAAGCAAGCTAGGAAGGCTGCGCAAAAAGCTGCCAGGCAGTGTGCAAATGACTATTGGATCAAATTATGTGAGTCGATTCAAAATTCAAGTGATAAGGGAAACATCAGAAGCATGTATGAAGGGATAAAGAAAGCCTGTGGCCCAATTATCAAAAGAAGTGCACCATTGAAAACCTTGACTGGAGAAATCATCACACTTTCTTATTAAGAAACGGCAGATGGATAGATGGGTAGAGCACTATTTGGGCTTTACTCAAGTGATAACAAACTAGTGGATGATGTCCTCAACGCCATAAAGGCCCTACCAACTCTTGACCACCTGGACACACTTCCCACCATAACGGAAGTTAAGTGTGCTATAAATGAACTTGCATCTGGCAAGGCTCCAGGAAAGGATGGAATTCCAATAGAGGTTATCAGGAGTGGGAAAGACACACTCACTCTACAGATCCACCAGCTAATAGAGCTATGCTGGCGAGAAGGACAAGTCCCACAGGATTTCAAAGATTCAAGCATCATAATACTACAAGAACAAGGGCGATCGGAGCGACTGCAACAACTATAGGGGTATCTCACTTCTGTGTATTTTTGGAAAAGTATTTGCCAGAATTGTCCTGCGCAGACTTCAAGACTTAGGAGATCAAGTCTACCCCAGATCACAGTGTGGCTTTCGACAGAACCGGTCTACCATTGATATTATATTCTCATTGCGACAAATGCAAGAAAAATGCCGTGAACAGAATCAACCACTGTTTATTGCCTTCATCGACCTCACAAAGGCATTTGATTTGGTCAGTCGTGAGGGTCTATTCAAGGCACTAAAGAAGACTGGCTGCCCACCAACTCTTTTGTCCATTGTGGAATCGTTCCACACAGGTATGAAGGGTACAATCAAGTTTGATGGTGCAACTTCAGAAGAGTTTGAAATCAAGAGTGGAGTTAAGCAAGATTGTGTACTAGCTCCCACCCTCTTTGGAATATACTTTTCATGTCTACTGAAATATGCCTTTCGTGATCAGGATGGTGGTATATACATTCACTCACGCTCTGATGGCGGCCTCTACAATGCTCAGAGATTGAAGGCCAAGACCAAAATTAGAAGGGTACTTATCAGAGAGTTACATTTTGCAGATGATGCTGCAGTTACGACCCACTCTGAGGAAGAATTACATGGTCAACTATCTGCATTCTCCAATGCTTGTTCTGAATTTGGTTTAATAATTAGCATAAAGAAGATACATATTATGTCACAAGGTGCTCATGGGTTACCATAAATCTTTATTGACGACGCTGAAATAGAGATTGTAGACCATTTTACATATCTAGGATCAGTGGTGAATAGCAAATTATCCCTAGATCAGGAAATCAACATCCGGATAGGTAAGACAGCAACAACAAAGAACAGGTTAAGAAAAAGAGTCTGGGAGAACAGGAAGATTACTGCCAAAACAAAAGTCCTTGTCCATCAAGCCTGTGTCCTTAGTATTCTTCTTTATGGCAGTGAAGCCTGGACAACTTACTCACATAGAGAGAAATGTTTAAACAGCTTTCATATGCGGTTTCCGCAAAGAATACTTGGTATTAAGTGGCAAGACAAAATCACAAATTCTGAAGTATTTGAAAGATAGGGTTGTGTGACGGCATATTCCATGCTCAGTCTTCGTAGATTTAGATGGATAGGACATCTTAGGAGGATGGGTGGTGGTAGAATACCAAAGTACATCTTTTTTGGTAAATTACAGATGGGTAAGAGATGTCAGGGTCGATACAAAGATGTGTGTAGCGGGACATGACTGATACATGCATTGATAATGAACATTGGGAGCAAGTCGTCGCTGAACATGTTGCATGGAGGGCAAATATCAGAAATGGAATAAAGACAAAGGAGAAAATTATTACAGATAAGCCACACACCGAGCGCGTGAGACATAAGATAGTGCATGATGGTGGAAATAACCATATGTTCACATGCAACCACTGTGGACGAATATTTACAGCGCGAATTGGAATTATCAGTCACATTCGCTATCGCCATGGGTAGTAGTTATTATGCCTTTATGAAGCAAAAACTATCGTCTGTCAAGACGGCAAGGTGTCAATGTAGAGTAGTTTATAATGACATGTTACTTCAAAGTATTGTTCTTCACCTACAATCAATGTTGAAACTAAAATAAACATAAAACACCTGGCACACTCTGTACAATCTTCAGTTACTAGACAAATATAAGCTAATGTAACAGGATGGCCTTGGTTGTTGTGAGTAAACACAAGCCCAAGATATCCCAGACACTCAGTGTATACAAACCCCAGGGGTTGTACAGGTAGATACACTTTTACTACTCTTCCTGACCCCCGCTGCATGGTAACATGTGTTGTTAGTCTACAAGCCCCTCCCAGATGCTATACCTCTACTATCTACCCTCTACCTCGTACTCAGTACTTCTTAGGACTCGTCCAAGACCACACATAATAATCGTCGAAAATACATGTCAACAATTAATCCATTTTTTTACACGATAGACACAGGTCTGAAAGGAACGTCCTGATAGGATATGATCTATTTACAATATAGAGTAAAGGTTAGAGATAGAGTCAGAGATGCTTCTAGGTCATCATTGGGCGTAGCAGAAGATTTGCGGTGTGCTTCCGTCCAGTCGGTCCGTCAGATTCACCCGGCTCTCTTCCAGCAATGCTGACTGGAAACTTGTGGACTGCCCTGCCGCAAGCGCCAGATGATCATCAAATGCGATTAGGCATCCGAACCTTAAAGACTGGACTGGAGTGCCAGCACCACAACATTCTTGAGTAAAATTAATTACTACTGTCTCTATAGCTGCTTTGCCTACACAGTCTGAATGGGAGATCCTCCCTCATGAGTTCTCCTCTGCTGAATCTTGATAACTGGAACCATAGTTGGGCCACAAGCCATACAATGTAAATGTCTAATTGGAGGACTCTTCATGGCCTTACTATCATGGAAAATCGAGGTGAGCATTATACAAAGTCAGCAACGTGTCTCTTGAGGATTTCTCCTCTCTAGTCGATGAATATATACATGGATGACGAACTCAAGGTTTGACCGGACTCCACCTGAGTCTGGCCGAGAACAATGTCTTGTATCATGATAACACAATGTCTAATGTTATAAGCACAAGCTGAGTCTCTGGTAAATCATATGAAGATCTACCACTGTGGAACACGTAAGGTTTCTCCGGGTATAGCAGGTGATTTGGTGTCGTGCTGCGATAATAATCTAGCCGAGCGCTGACGTTGCCCAAGCCGGGGTTGTCCTCTGGAACAAATACATAAACACAATCTTCCCTTGGAAGCTCAGCTGCATTGTAGATATGATATACAATACCAGTTTATCGAAGCAATCAAAAACCAAACCTTCTTGAAGAATGCGACTACCACATAGGTTCTTGGTAGTCTTTCTATACCAACTAGGTGTCTTGTGGAATTTTGATACAACACATCATTGTAGAATTCCTGAACCACACAGGGTCGGTCTCAGATAAACTCACTGTCGACCTTATACAACATCACAGCAAGTCCAACAACAGCACTGCCGGTAGCATACCACAGCCCTGTCGGTATCATACAACAGGTACATCAGGTCTTCAAGAACAGATTCATCAGATCTTCAACAACAGGTACCTCAGGTCTTCAACAACAGGCAACACCTGGAACAAAAGAGCGGTCGGTGAGAGCAATCGGTACCAACTCGGATTCATATGCTATCATCCACTACCTATCTGCCCTCAGCAGGGTTAAGTAATATATAAATGTACATAGGGAATCATCCCTATATAGTGGAAGCATGATAGACATCCGATATAGCATGGCACCTGAATCAGCCCGTTGGAAGTATGAGTTCCGTAAAGGTCGAGTCTGATCTTATTGCAGTCTCATATTCTTACGTCACTCTTGTCTTCGGTTGTTGTGTGAAGAACTGTACATTTTCTATTTACACTAATATAATACTAAACCTCGGGAAGAGCTGGTCCCTAGACCACTCTCCGTCATAGGACATGGACATATCGTTTATCAAGTAATTAACATCTAAGTAATTACTAAATCAAACAATTAATGTCATAACAATCCATTTCGCCAGTGGGATACCTTCCCACATAATAACAAAACCTTTCTTGATTCACCTCTGTCCTTGAGGAGAGAAGTTCCTTGTCTAAACATGTTTTCCGCCCCACATAAACAAGGGGTTCCTACCTGATCTGGTCCCCCAAGCGGATTAGCCTTGGGTAGTGACCGAACCTCACAACTGGCATGGTGTGCCAGTTATATACATATTATAATTGCCTTGCATCCCATATCCCACACATCTTCGAGTCTCATTCCACAGCCATACGCTTTCTCTTCCATCAATCACCCGAGCACTCACGCACTTGGGATCATCAAGAAAACGTCATAAGGCAGTGTAGAGAAGACATTAGACCGGTTTGTGGGTGGGGATGTTTGTTTGCGGTATACTTCTAGTATTTCATTTGTCTAGGGTGATTACTTCTTCTTCGTGAAAGGTGTTATCTTTTCCTCTTATAACCGCAAATTCATCTTCTTGCCGATATAAATCTATCTTGTAGACTCATTTACCCATACCTTTGTGTCTGTCAAAGTTTATAATACTTTGATATTATATCTACCTTGCTGGTTGATGTTGAAGCACATACTGTTCCTTGTGTTCTTGTTTCTAGTGAAATGTTTTTTTTCTATCTCTATGTTCATTCATTTCACTACCATACCGTCTTTCAGCCTTCTGTTGATATGCTAGACCCGTTTAGTGTTGCCCAATAGAGATATACCTTAACATGTATGTACATTTCTATGCATGATCATTTCTATTATGGAATATGTCAATCAATGAATAAAATTATCGTCAATATATTTCATTGACATATATGAGATATTCATGCAATGTTATAAATTGAAAGCAAAATTAAAATATGTGACATTGATTTACATTATCAATGTGCTTATATGTTGTAGCATCAATATTAAAATTAAATACCACCATACACTCGTGTCATTTGTTGCAACTTTGTTTCTTGACCGTTGTCACTTTATGCTGTTTTTGTTGCCACCGTTGTTATAATTTATGATATGTGTCTCTTGTTTTAGTCTTGGTTGGTGTTTCTATTATATTTTATTATTACTGCAATAGAATCACTATTAAGCCTTCAATCACTCTGCACATGTAAAAAAAAAATTTCACATAAACAATAATGTGTA
>JACEFZ010007994.1:0-18413 GCA_014155875.1 Cepaea nemoralis | reverse complement strand
AACCCCCAATATAATTATAAATCTCTGCAAGGGGGACCTCTAGCAGCACTAAATGACCTGAAACTCCCCTTTAAAATCTCTAAGTGCCCTCTCCCACACCCGCCCCAATTACCGGGGAACTCCCAATAAATCTCTGAAAGTGATTCTAGCCCCAAGCATCAATGCCAAACCCCCCCATTAAATTCTGCAAGGGGACCCTAGCAAGCACCCCTAAAGGGACCTAAAACCCCCCATAAAATCTCTGAAATTACTCTAGCACACCCACTAAAATGCCTAAACCCTCCCCAAAAAATCTCTGAAATTTCTCAGCACACAGCTAAATGCCCTAAACTTCCCAAAAAATCTCTGCAAGTGACTCTAGCACAGCAGCTCTTTAACCCTTAACTCCCCATAAAAATCTCTGAAACACTCTAGCCCCAGAGCTCAATGCCCCTTTAACCCCCCCCCCAAAAAAAATCTCGGGAAAGGGACTCAAAAGCGAACCCGCTAAAATTGACCTAAAACTCCCCATAAAATCCCCCTGCGGGGGACTTAGCAGAGAAGCTCAATGCCCCAAACCCCCAAATTTATAAATCTCGGGCCCAAGGTACTCAAAGCAAGCAGCCCCAATCCCTTTTAACTCCCATTAAACTCTGAAAAGTGACTCAGCACACCCGCTCAAGGGCCCTAAAACTCCCCTAAAAATCTCTGCAATGGACTCTAGCAGAGCAGCTCAATGACCTGAACTCCCCATATAAATCTCTGCAAGTGACTCTAGCAGAGCAGCTCAATGACCTGAACTCCCCATATAAATCTCTGCAAGTGACTCTAGCAGCAGCAGCTCAATGACCTGAACTCCCCATATAAATCTCTGCAAGTGACTCTAGCACAGCAGCTCAATGACCTGAACTCCCCATATAAATCTCCTGCAAGTGACTCTAGCACAGCAGCTCAATGATCTGAACTCCCCATATAAATCTCTGCAACTGACTCTAGTAGAGCAGCTCAATGATCTGGACTTCCCATATAAATCTCTGCAACTGACTCTAGCAGAGCAGCTCAATGACCTGAACTCCCCATATAAATCTCTGCAAGTGACTCTAGCACAGCAGCTCAATGACCTGAACTCCCCATATAAATCTCTGCAAGTGACTCTAGCACAGCAGCTCAATGACCTGAACTTCCCCATAAAATCTCTGCAAGTGACTCTAGCAGAGCAGCTCAATGACCTGAACTCCCCATATAAATCTCTGCAACAGTCTCTAACAGAGCAGCTCAATGACCTGAACTCCCCATATAAATCTCTGCAAGTGACTCTAGCAGAGCAGCTCAATGACCTGAACTCCCCATATAAATCTCTGCAAGTGACTCTAGCAGAGAAGCTCAATGACCTGAACTCCCCATATAAATCTCTGCAAGTGACTCTAGCACAGCAGCTCAATGACCTGAACTCCCCATATAAATCTCTGCAAGTGACTCTAGCACAGCAGCTCAATGACCTGAACTCCCCATATAAATCTCTGCAAGTGACTCTAGCACAGCAGCTCAATGACCTGAACTCCCCATATAAATCTCTGCAAGTGACTCTAGCACAGCAGCTCAATGACCTGAACTCCCCATATAAATCTCTGCAAGTGACTCTAGCACAGCAGCTCAATGACCTGAACTCCCCATATAAATCTCTGCAACAGTCTCTAGCAGAGCAGCTCAATGACCTGAACTCCCCATAAAAATCTCTGCAACAGTCTCTAACAGAGCAGCTCAATGACCTGAACTCCCCATATAAATCTCTGCAAGTGACTCTAGCAGAGCAGCTCAATGACCTGAACTCCCCATATAAATCTCTGCAAGTGACTCTAGCAGAACAGCTCAATGACCTGAATTCCCCATATAAATCTCTGCAACTTGTCTCTAGCAGAGCAGTTCAATGACCTGAACTCCCCATATAAATCTCTGCAACAGTCTCTAGCAGCAGCAGTTCAATGACCTGAACTCCCCATATAAATCTCTGCAACAGTCTCTAGCAGAGCAGTTCAATGACCTGAACTCCCCATATAAATCTCTGCAACAGTCTCTAGCAGAGCAGCTTCAATGACCTGAACTCCCCATATAAATCTCTGCAAGTGACTCTAGCAGAACAGCTCAATGACCTGAACTTTGTTTGCGACATTGCCCCCCTGCCCTACACTTGAAATCAGATGCAAGATAAATTGAACACATATGATAGGAGTTCACAACAATGTATCTAAACATTCTGAGAAGGACAAAGATAATAGATCAAGCACATTTCCCTTGGTGAAAACTCACTTCACACACATATTCAAGAGATAGAATCCCACACATATTCAAGAGATGGAATCCCACACATATTCAAGAGGGGGAATCCCACACATATTCAAGAGATGGAATCCCACACATATTCAAGAGATGGAATCCCACACATATTCAAGAGGGGGAATCCCACCACATATTCAAGAGGGGGAATCCCACACATATTCAAGAGATGGAATCCCACACATATTCAAGAGGGGGAATCCCACACATATTCAAGAGATGGAATCCCACACATATTCAAGAGATGGAATCCCACACATATTCAAGAGATGGAATCCCACACATATTCAAGAGGGGGAATCCCACACATATTCAAGAGATGGAATCCCACACATATTCAAGAGGGGGAATCCCACACATATTCAAGAGATGGAATCCCACACATATTCAAGAGATGGAATTATTCAAGTCCAGGAGGGGGAATCCCACAATCAGGAGTGGAATCCCACACATATTCAAGAGATGGAATCCCACACATATTCAAGAGATGGATTCCCACACATATTCAAGAGAGTGGAATCCCACACATATTCAAGAGATGGAATCCACGACATATTCAAGAGATGGAATCCCACACATATTCAAGAGGGGGAATCCCACACACATTCAATAGGGGGAATCTCACACATATTCAAGAGGGGGAATCCCACACATATTTAGGTTTCAAAGTTGACAAAATTGGAGGATCAGAGAGAGATATTAAAATAAGAATACTAAAGATAGGATCTTTCATAGCACTCGGAAACTTGTTGAAGTCAAAAGAAAATAAATTTAGTACCAAAGGGATCAGAAAAAAAGAAATTGTTTAAAACATTTACTAATAAACTACAACCATTCATTGTTTGGTAATTGTGCAAAATAGGATATAATAATATGACAGAATTACCAATGGGAGCTCACGGAGAGGGCCTAAACGTATTTCAGTGAATGAAGAGGTGAGGAAAAGACGGTGGTGCTGGACGGGAGACACTTTGAGAAAACCTATAAATATTACAATTAGGTCTTTTCTCTGGAACCCGCGGGTCAAAATAGGCAGTCAGAAAGCCACCAAAACCTGCTCAAGACGACAACCACGTTATGGACAGACCAGAACAGGTCATTATTCTGCGCCTCAGAACAGGACACAAAAGATTACGCAACCACACGTATACAAAATTCAAGATTGGTGAAACAGCCATGTGCACACGTGGATTGGCGTCGCAGACAGCAGAGCACATACTCCAAGACTGCCCAAAATATAACATATCTAGGCAAACCTTCTGGCCTAGAGAGTCGACGGTAGAAGATAAACTCTATGGACCGTTGAGTGAACTAAAAAAGACAGTTAAATTTATACAAGAAATAAAGGTGTACATAAAACACGTGGAGAAAGACATTAGAGGTCAGAGATAAATAATATGGGGAAGACACGAAGAACATTTTTTTCCCGCTCGTTTTGAACTCAAGCGCGTGCTTCTACTTCCAGTACACTGGACTGATTTGTGCGTGTGGATTAGCATTACGAGGGTCCCTCGCCATCAAGCAAACCCAATGCGACTTCTGAGGTACTTGTAATTTACGTCCCCTAGTTAAGAAAAATAAAAGATCGGTGTAGAGGTTGAACCCGCTAACTCGGCAACAGCACACTGGATGTATAGGAAAGAGCAAACACTTTCCTCTTCTTTATTTCAGTTGATGAGAAAACAGCAGCATAAAAATAAAAGTACACATGTTGAGAACAAGTAATTTTCCCGTAGCAACATATGGATGTGAGTCATTGACCATTTTAGCAGCACTAAAGGTGTCGACTGAGGTTTTTGTACTTGAGTGTCCGAGAACAATTCATATAGCGTCGTGGATGAAGAAGAAGGTGAAGACAATGAATGACACATTACAAGATCTGAACGTGTAAGAAACTAACTCATAAATAGAATCTAGTCTCGAAATATACACTTTAACCGCATCAAACGTTACATTCATTAATAATAATACTTTAGGGGTGTCTAGTTGGTAGTACATTTGCTCTTGCAACGAGTGCTGTCGTCATTTGGAGGTGACAGGTTGGAATCCCGGTCGGTAACTGTAGCTTTAAATTGTGTATGTTGTCTTGTGAGTCTTCTAGTCTGTATCTCTTGCACTTCTATGAGCGCCAAATAATATACGCATGTTTATGTATGAGATGTGGTTGGAGAAAACAACAATATAAGGCGTGGTTTCTGGAAGACAAGGCAGGCGTCCACCATTACCACGGCAGTCACGGGACAATACAAACATCCAGGACATGAACGTGCAGGAGGTGAGAGAACTGGTTGAAGGATCCAGAATCTGTCTGGCCAGCTGTGATGAGTGAGGCGTTCTGTGAGTGTTTGCTGTTTGATGTTAATGATGCAGGTCCGCATGGCCGAATGGGTAAGAACGCGTGTTCTTAAACATTCGTTGTACTATGCCGAGGTAAGCTGTTTAGCCCCTACACCGGCTAGCTGGACTAAACTGTTGACCTGTCGTCCTTGACTTGGGGACGTAAATTACAAGTACCTCTGAAGTCGGAGTGAGTTCGCGTGAGGGCGAGGGACACTGTTAATAGGAAAAGCTAATCCGCACGAAAAATTCAGTCTATCACAACTTTAAATAGTGTGTATGGACTACGCTTGAGTTCAAAGCGAGCGAGCGCAAAACAAAAAAATGTTAATGATAATTTAGTTTGCCCTATGTGTGGAGAGAGTGTTATCAGTCAGTATGTCAGTAGACTGTACGCTGCTGGACGTGTTCGTAACGTTGATAACCAACTGCTGCTCATGTCATAAACAGGATCGGGGAAGATCGGAGAAACCTGGGCTCGTTTCTTGCCAAAGTGAGGGGAAGATTGGCCATCTAATCCTCTTTAATCTGAGACTTACAAAATGTGATGTCGTTATCAAGTCAAAGACAGCAGAAAACTGCCCCCCCCCCCCCCCCCCCAACAAACAAACAAACAAAATACATTAACCAATCGCAATTGCTTATAGCAGTTTCCTGCTATATTTCTATGATGTGATAGAGCAGTGGTTCTCAACCGCTTTTGGCCCCTGCATCCTTTCGCCATATGTTCAGAATGTCACCCCCCCCCCCCCTCTCTTTTCGTATTTCCTCCCTATAAATCCCCCCGCCCCTACATAGTATACGTAAATCTGAAAGCTAAATTTAATAACACATACTAGAACAAGTATAGACGTCTACATAAAACGTGATTTGTGGGTCTACTTACGTTATAAAACGAATTTCATAAGGGCGAGAAGTACAGAACCGTAAAGTATGGAGGGAAAAACAATATCAAGTAATCGGTTCTTGTATTAATGCGATCTTTAAATAATCTTAATTCCCCCCCACCCCCCATGGAAACCCTAAAATTCCCCCTGGAAATGGGGGGGGGGGGGGGGGAGAATTCCCCACCTGCTGAGACCCAACCACTGTGATAGGGTGATCATATTTGAGGACTGAATATCAGCAGCAGCGAGGTTCTCTGTCAGTCTCGTTAACGCGCCAGCTCATTACAATTGCTTGTGACTGAAATTGGGTAGATATGTTGCATTGTATTATACTGTACTGTATTTATACTAACAATATCCTGTTCAACCCTCCTGGGTTATAACTCATCATCATATGTCATGCCGATTAACGTGGGCTGTCATGTTTCGCCATCATAAACGATCACCATTGTTATAACTGGGATATGTCTGTTGTTAATTCATATAATAAGTGTTTCTTTTTCTAACCATTTTGCTATTTCATATTGTTTAAATTATATAATTATTTCTTTCGGACATTGTATTTAAAACTCATAGTGTGCTATTCATCTTCATCCCTGCAATTTCTGTCTGAATATTTATTATTTTGGAGCGGCTGGCCGAGTGCAGGATTCTCCTTCAAGAGACCAAGATTCGAATCCTCCGTAAGGTGTGGGAATTTTTTCTGTCGGGGGCAAAAAGAAAAATCCTAACTTGCCTGGCGGCCTTAATTCCTCAGGCTCAAGACCCCCCTGCCATACACCGCAAGGTAGTACATTGGCAGTAAACGGCAGTTGACAGTTTTTGACATATTTATTATGTCTAATACCATTATAATACAGGGTGTTTGTAAAGTCTCACTACACTTTATATGTAAAACAGCTATTTGTTTGTTTTCTATATATTTGTTATTTCTTATACCTAATAATTTTATCATCACAGTGTAGGCCTACAATGCCAGCTGGCTTAGACCTGCATGTCTCTGCGCATATAATTTATATTGATATTCATAGCTTTTCACTAAGCTTCTTAAATGTTTTCTTATTATTTGCCACGGTGATCCCCTATTTAGGAATGTTGAGTTATTTGAATACATTTCGTAATCTTTCATTGTAATTCTCTAGAACTGTTAAATTGTTTTCTTCCCATTGCCACAAGCTTATTGATGATATTGCGATGATCATCTATTGAAATATTGGTATCCTGTGGAGTTCATTTTATTAAACCCAGTAAATAATTCAAGTAAACTAGTAACTACACCATTGCAAGTTGTAGACTGAGTAACTTTTTAAGTTTTTATTCCAAAGAAATTAAGTTCATCGGTTAACTGACACGTTCTTGTTTTGGAGAATTAACAGTTCAACATTCGACAAATTAATATATATTTAATATTATTAATGTCTTTCTTGTTCATTTTGTTTCCGTGTTAGTGTCCACTGTTTATTTATTAAAAAGTTGGTTACATATCCTTTACAGGACGTCGCAGTCAACCCCAGCATTTTTTTTATATTTGTGATATTATAGTGATTATATAAAATATATAGGCTACCTTGGCAAGTTTACGTTAAGTAGTTTGCCATTGTTTCTGGATTAGGCCTACCGGCACCCATACTATTTGAAATTTCTGATCATTACAAAAAATAAACAAACAAACAAACGCAAGGCGGCTCACAGCCGCCCACAGCTGTTTTGAACACGGTAAGCGGGATTATGAATTGTGTCCATAACCCATAACATAAATAACTCTTCTAAAATAATATCATAATCATTCATTATTTATTTATTCGCATGAGTGTGACCAGATATACATTATATTATTAATTAAATGCTCTGTCTGTCTTTGCCCCCTTGTGAAATATTGATAAACCGCAGCAATCGTTGCTGTAGTCTAAGTTAGTCTAACGTCTTACGCTGTGTTATGTCGGTGTGTTACTAACTTATTATTAATAAAATACTAAAATACCCCCAAGAATATATTTGAGAATACATTCATGTAATGAGTTATGTTAACATAAGAAATTGTCTGTGTCGACGTTCTCGAGGACGAGGTGGCCGAGTGGTTAAGGCGATGGACTGCTAATCCATTGGGGTCTCCCCGCGTGGGTTCGAATCCCATCCTCGTCGAAATTATTTTTTAGAACCTTATAACAGTCCCTTACTACTTTAAACGGAGTGTAAGGACTACGCTTAAGTTTAAGAGAGCGAACAAACAAAAAAAGGAAACAAAACAATCACATAACGATTTCTTCCTCTTCTGTGTTCATCCAGAGTTTTTTTTTCTTCCGGACGTGATTGCGTTGTGCCTGTTTACAGCAGAGCTGCGTTCTTGCGTCGTTAGGCCGACACATCCGACGGGCTGCGGGCATTTGTTGACCGGGTTAACCTTCCCGGGTAACGATTTCTAAAACAGTGACGAGAGAAAAAAAAACTGCATAGTTCAAAGCCAATTTAACACACTCACTTTGCCAAACTGAGTAGACGTTCATGTCTCATACGGATCTGGGTTATTAGCGTTCTGGGTCTTCTTTTGTTCAATAGGCGTTCAGGATCAATTCCATTGATGCAGGTCAGCATGGTCGAATGGGAAAGAACGCGTGTTCTTAAACATCCGTTGTGCTGATACCGAGATAAGCGGTTCAACCTCTACACTGAACAGCTGGACTAAAATGTTGACCTATCGTCATTGATTTAGGGGAGTAAATTACAAGTACCTCTGAAGTCGGAGTGGGTTCGCCTGATGGCGATAGACAATGTTAATAGGGAACGCTAATCCACACGCCAAATTCAGTCCATCACTGCTATAAATAGTGTGTATGAACTACGCTTGAGTTCAAAGCGAGCGAGCGCAAAAAAAAAAAAAAAAACCATTGATGATATTCAACTATACCATCGTCTTAGGCCTCCCGCGTCATTTCTCTGAGTCTGCTCTGCCTCTTCTACCGCTGATATTTCCAGTTGTCACGATGTTCTCCCCGCCTCTCTTCGCACCAAGAACCGACGTCACAGCACTCGGGACAGTCCCATACGTGCTCCTCCTCATCTGCAACAGCCAGCGAAGATTCCCAATACTAATGGGACAGTAGCAGTCTGATTTTGTTCCCGTCTGGCCTTTCCTGGGAATGTATAGTGTCGGTCAGATCCCCTGATCACCCCCCCCCCCCTCCTGGGAATGTATAGTGTCGGTCAGATCCCCTGATCACCCCCCCCCCCTCCTGGGAATGTATAGTGTCGGTCAGATCCCCTGATCACCCCCCCCCCCTCCTGGGAATGTATAGTGTCGGTCAGATCCCCTGATCACCCCCCCCCCCTCCTGGGAATGTATAGTGTCGGTCAGATCCCCTGATCACCCCCCCCCCCCTCCTGGGAATGTATAGTGTCGGTCAGATCCCCTGATCACCCCCCCCCTCCTGGGAATGTATAGTGTCGGTCAGATCCCCTGATCACCCCCCCCCCTCCTGGGAATGTATAGTGTCGGTCAGATCCCCTGATCACCCCCCCCCCCCCCTCCTGGGAATGTATAGTGTCGGTCAGATCCCCTGATCACCCCCCCTCCTGGGAATGTATAGTGTCGGTCAGATCCCCTGATCACCCCCCCCCCTCCTGGGAATGTATAGTGTCGGTCAGATCCCCTGATCACCCCCCCTCCTGGGAATGTATAGTGTCGGTCAGATCCCTGATCACCCCCCCCCTCCTGGGAATGTATAGTGTCGGTCAGATCCCCTGATCACCCCCCCCCCCTCCTGGGAATGTATAGTGTCGGTCAGATCCCCTGATCACCCCCCCTCCTGGGAATGTATAGTGTCGGTCAGATCCCCTGATCACCCCCCCCCCCTCCTGGGAATGTATAGTGTCGGTCAGATCCCCTGATCACCCCCCCCCCCTCCTGGGAATGTATAGTGTCGGTCAGATCCCCTTATCACCCCCCCCCTCCTGGGAATGTATAGTGTCGGTCAGATCCCCTGATCACCCCCCCCTCCTGGGAATGTATAGTGTCGGTCAGATCCCCTGATCACCCCCCCCCCTCCTGGGAATGTATAGTGTCGGTCAGATCCCCTGATCACCCCCCCCCCCTCCTGGGAATGTATAGTGTCGGTCAGATCCCCTGATCACCCCCCCTCCTGGGAATGTATAGTGTCGGTCAGATCCCCTGATCACCCCCCCCCCTCCTGGGAATGTATAGTGTCGGTCAGATCCCCTGATCACCCCCCCTCCTGGGAATGTATAGTGTCGGTCAGATCCCCTGATCACCCCCCCCCCTCCTGGGAATGTATAGTGTCGGTCAGATACCCTGATCACCCCCCCTCCTGGGAATGTATAGTGTCGGTCAGATCCCCTGATCACCCCCCCTCCTGGGAATGTATAGTGTCGGTCAGATCCCCTGATCACCCCCCTCCTGGGAATGTATAGTGTCGGTCAGATCCCCTGATCACCCCCCCCCCCTCCTGGGAATGTATAGTGTCGGTCAGATCCCCTGATCACCCCCCCCCCTCCTGGGAATGTATAGTGTCGGTCAGATCCCCTGATCACCCCCCCTCCTGGGAATGTATAGTGTCGGTCAGATCCCCTGATCACCCCCCCTCCTGGGAATGTATAGTGTCGGTCAGATCCCCTGATCACCCCCCTCCTGGGAATGTATAGTGTCGGTCAGATCCCCTGATCACCCCCCCCCCCTCCTGGGAATGTATAGTGTCGGTCAGATCCCCTGATCACCCCCCCCCCCTCCTGGGAATGTATAGTGTCGGTCAGATCCCCTGATCACCCCCCCCCCCCCCTCCTGGGAATGTATAGTGTCGGTCAGATCCCCTGATCACCCCCCCTCCTGGGAATGTATAGTGTCGGTCAGATCCCCTGATCACCCCCCCCCCCTCCTGGGAATGTATAGTGTCGGTCAGATCCCCTGATCACCCCCCCCCTCCTGGGAATGTATAGTGTCGGTCAGATCCCCTGATCACCCCCCCCCTCCTGGGAATGTATAGTGTCGGTCAGATCCCCTGATCACCCCCCTCCTGGGAATGTATAGTGTCGGTCAGATCCCCTGATCACCCCCCCCCCCTCCTGGGAATGTATAGTGTCGGTCAGATCCCCTGATCACCCCCCTCCTGGGAATGTATAGTGTCGGTCAGATCCCCTGATCACCCCCCCTCCTGGGAATGTATAGTGTCGGTCAGATCCCCTGATCACCCCCCCCCCCCTCCTGGGAATGTATAGTGTCGGTCAGATCCCCTGATCACCCCCCCTCCTGGGAATGTATAGTGTCGGTCAGATCCCCTGATCACCCCCCTGCAGCACCATTCTCTCTAAACCGTGATGATCTGTCTGTTCTTCTGCACTATACACACCATTCGCCCGTGTGTTGCCGGGGCCCATACGGGGGAGCAAAGAATAGTAACACTGTTGCCTACCATGCACGTCGTAAGAGGCGACTAAGGAGGATATGGTTCCGTCGCCCTGCTACTGAGTGAGTGCGTGGCGCGACACTGTGAGCTGTGAGTTTCGCGTGAAATGCTTTTACATCTGTCCGCGGTTGTTTGTAGCGTGAACTGCATGTTCGGAACGATGGCGGCCGGCTGTTGCTGGATTGACTGGTTTGCCTTTTCGGCTCACGAGTGCATTTTTCAGGAGACTCCTGGGAGTCGCCGCTGGAGCTACGGAGTTCGTGCTTTGTGCGGCGCTTTCGGCGGGTCGTCCTGCGGAAAGAGACCGAGCCATATGGGATAAAACCTGGGTCAATGAAGTCTTTTTGGTGACTGCCGTTTCCATCGACGATGAACTGTATTTTTCATGGAGGACTTTTGTGTTGGCATTCTGGCGGCGGCATTATGCACAGTGTACCTGTGCGGGCTGTTGGCTTGCCGAGACTCCTGTCTATTCCATTGTTCACATAGGGCAGTGAGGAGCATTTTGTGTGATATTCACTGGCACAGGAACGGAGCAATATGGGGATGACAAGTTGCCGTGAAGTTAGAGCAACGACTAACTAACTATACACATGATTCCATTATATGACGAATGAAAACTGTTTCTGTCTTTCTTATTGTTGCCTATAACGTTCTAGTGTCATTACTACCTTTCCAGTCAATTGTTACTCTGTCAGTTACACTATACTTCTTATAGATCACATTTCCGCTGCTTCCCAGTTCTTCCTAATTTCTTCTTCTTCTTCTTCTTCTTCTTCTGCGTTCATCCGGATTTTTTTTTCCGGATGTGACTGCGTTGTGCCTGTTTACAGCAGAGCTGCGTTCTTGCGCCGTTAGGCCGACACATCCGACTTCTGCGGGCATTTGTTGACCGGGTTAACCTTCCCGGAGGTTTCTTAGGACGTTTGACTCTCACTGTTGTGGTGTTATCCCCCATCCTAGCTGGCCCATATAGAACAGCCAGTGGGGCTGGTCTGGTTCGCTAGATCAGTTCCGCGTCTAGCGTTCGTTGTCTCGGATGGCTGTGTGAGGTGCACCAAAATGGGATCTTCCCAGCCAACGTAAGTTAGCGAGGCAGGCGTTTCAAGAATGTAACCGCATCGTGCAGCCAGGGTCGTGGTTTGAGCGGGCAAAAGAGCAAAATTTGTACGACCGTTCGACAAAGTTCGATAAGCGCCCACTCTCTCTCGATGAGTAGTGGGCCTGCAGTCAGTAAGCTGGTATAGCTTTTTTTTCGGTCAGTCCTGCCGGCGTAGCTTGAAAGCTCGTCGGTAGGCGTCCAGTGGTTTTGCATGCATCACCTTGTACCGGGAGGGCGCGCTTTAGCGATGCTACTCTTGGCTTGCGTGTGCGGGAATAGTCCGTCTGTCCGATAGATATCTGGTTGATCCTGCCAGTAGTCATATGCTTGTCTCAAAGATTAAGCCATGCATGTCTAAGTTCACACTGTCTCACGGTGAAACCGCGAATGGTTCATTAAATCAGTCGAGGTTCCTTAGATGACACGATCCTACTTGGATAACTGTGGCAATTCTAGAGCTAATACATGCTTACTAAGCTCCGACCCTCGCGGAAAGTGCGCTTTTATTAGTTCAAAACCAATCGTCGTTGCCCTTTGCGGGGCGCGGCGTTCCCACTGGTGACTCTGGATAACTTTGTGCTGATCGCATGGCCTTACGTGCCGGCGACGCATCTTTCAAATGTCTGCCCTATCAAATGTCGATGGCTCCCCCGATGTGTCTCCACCTTGACGTGGTGGGGGAGCTTGCGTGTCCCATCGACCCCATGTGTTTGCCGATGGATGAAAACTACATATCGGACGGCTCGTGGGATAGGGACCAGACTAAGAGAGACACAACCTGCTGCTCTGCAGGTGACTGGGGATAGCAGTCAAAATCAGGCAAACGATCCCAAAACTCTCAGTTCGGACATAACCTCTAAGGCTCCCATCCGAGGTGTATGTCTGAACGTCTCTAAGCCATAAACTCTCGGAAGTGAGAGCCTGGCCGACACAAACCTACATCAAAATTGTGATGAGGTGCTGAGCACGCTACATGTTCGGCGCAGATACTCGTTCGATGGCTCTTAGCTGAGATATCCCCGGAGGCTTTGAAAACTGCAGCAGAAATGCTCTTGATGGAGGAAAATAAAGAGAAGCAAATAGCTATATTCACAGATGCAAAGTCAGCTGTCTCAATACTGAAGAGCAAAAACAGCACAGAACTAGCTGACCTAAGAGCACACTCCATGGTCTATGCCAGAAATCCAAAATAGTTGTAATACAGTGGATCCCATCACATTGCAGTATACCTGGAAATGAAGAGGCTGACAGACTGGCAAAAGAGTGTGGACGATTACCACAGCCTGACACAGACATACCCTATAATGAGGCAAAAAGGTTTATAAAAAGCACTTATAGAACCAAATGGGAATCAGAGCATCCAGGCCACCAGAAGGATGATGCATATTACAAACTCGATCGAAGAGAACAAGTAACAATCTTCAGACTCCGCACAGGACATAACAGGCTGAAACATCACTTATTCAATAAACTAAAGATAGGAGATACCAATGAATGTAATTGTGGAACTGGTAAAATGACAGCTAAACATTTGCTGCAGGAGTGTCCAATATATGCAGAACAGAGAAAGATATTTTGACCCACGCCTGCTTCATTTGAGGACAAGCTCTATGGAGATATCAACAAGCTCAAGTTGACTGCAGCTTACTTTAACTACATTCAGGTTGACATTTAAGGGTGCATGAAGAAGTATTTAGACTGCCACACTTCATTCCACAGGTATGTCGGTTACAAAAGCGTCCTAGAGGCATGAAATGGATTATTGCTTGGATAGCAAATCCATTACGTGGAAAGTCCGAATCGAAAGCTCACTGTGTGGGCTTCATAAAAGGTGGAAAAAGTGTCCTAGTGGCACGAAATGGAATATTGCTTGGATAGCAAATCCATTACGTGGAAAGTCCGAATAGAAAGCTCACTGTGTGGATGTCATCTGCAGACTGCATCCTTCTGGTTTCCGGAGGAACAGCCTATGGTGAACGGAAGGCCCAATATACGGAAGTGAGGCTAAGCAGCCATGTGCAGGACGTGACGATTCCTTGGGTGAGCCCAGTGCCAGAGCGCTGTGTGTCGGCTCTGCAAGTATGGAAGCCTCCTTGGATGGCGGGGAATGCCCATGGTCTGCCCCTGCCTCCCCTTGAGGGTTGACCAGGATGTCTTTGGCTGTTCTATATGGGCCAGCTAGGATGGGAGATAACACCACAACAGTGAGATTCAAACGTCCTAAGAAACCCCCGGGAAGGTTAACCAGGTCAACAAATGCCCGCAGAAGTCGGATGTGTCGGCCTAACGGCGCAAGAACGCAGCTCTGCTGTAAACAGCACAATGCAGTCACGTCCGAAAAAGAAAAACCGGATGAACGCAGTAGAAGAAGAAGAAAATTTCAGGACCCACCACAGAACAGATTTTATATACATTTAATACTCTATATCTGATATATAGTTAAAGTTATTACATGCATAGGACACTTTTTTCATTTTCTAAAATACAGTTGTTTGCCTGTCCTATTTTGCACCAAATCACTGTCAGTCATATTCAGTCTGATGCCAGCACACTTGCCTGTGGTCTCTGAGATCGTGTGTTCAAATCCCCACTTGACTGATTATTTTTTTAATTGACCTAGGCTCCAAGGTTAATCCAGGCTTACATGGGTACCAGAAAAAGTTATGGGAAGCAAAAGCGGCGATGGGATACTGACCCCATCCCCCAACGAATGCCGATTGGTCTATAACAATACTGGACTAGCATCATGTTTCCAATGCGTCTCAAGATGAATAAAATGGTAATTTGCATGACTTGTACTGATCATACATCCACTACACACCAATGCCGCTGATCATATATCCACTACACACATCAATGCCACTGATCATATATCCACTACACACCAATGCCACTGATCATATATCCACTACACACCAATGCCACTGATCATATATCCACTACACACCAATGCCACTGATCATATATCCACTACACACCAATGCCACTGATCATGTATCAACTACACACCAATGCCACTGATCATGTATCCACTACACACCAATGCCACTGATCATATATCCACTACACACCAATGCCACTGATCATATATCCACTACACACCAATGTCACTGATCATGTATCCACTACACACCAATGCCACTGATCATATGTCCACTACACACCAATGCCACTGATCATATATCCACTACACACCAATGCCACTGATCATATATCCACTACACACCAATGTCACTGATCATATATCCACTACACACCAATGCCACTGATCATATATCCACTACACACCAATGCCACTGATCATATATCCACTACACACCAATGCCACTGATCATGTATCCACTACACACCAATGCCACTGATCATGTATCCACTACACACCAATGCCACTGATCATATATCCACTACACACCAATGTCACTGATCATATATCCTCTACACACCAATGTCACTGATCATATATCCACTACACACCAATGCCACTGATCATATATCCACTACACACCAATGCCACTGATCATATATCCACTACACACCAATGGCACTGATCATATATCCACTACACACCAATGCCACTGATCATATATCCACTACAAACCAATGCCACTGATCATATATCCACTACAAACCAATGTCACTGATCATATATCCACTACAAACCAATGCCACTGATCATATATCCACTACACACCAATGCCACTGATCATATATCCACTACACACCAATGCCACTGATCATATATCCACTACACACCAATGCCACTGATCATATATCCACTACACACCAATGCCACTGATCATATATCCACTACCCACCAATGCCACTGATCATATATCCACTACACACCAATGTCACTGATCATATATCCACTACACACCAATGCCACTGATCATATATCCACTACACACCAATGCCACTGATCATATATCCACTACACACCAATGCCACTGATCATATATCCACTACACACCAATGCCACTGATCATATATCCACTACACACCAATGCCACTGATCATATATCCACTACACACCAATGCCACTGATCATATATCCACTACACACCAATGCCACTGATCATATATCCACTACACACCAATGCCACTGATCATATATCCACTACACACCAATGCCACTGATCATATATCCACTACAAACCAATGTCACTGATCATATATCCACTACACACCAATGCCACTGATCATATATCCACTACACACCAATATGATATATCCACTACAAACTAATGCCACTGATCATATATCCACTACACACCAATGCCTGTAAAAGGGTATTTTACTTGACAATTGACTTTACAACAGATACGGTTGAATAATATCCCCAATGTGATTACATCTCTTTCTGGTTTAAGCTGGTCGCCAGCTGACGCAGACTTGTTCCTTCATCGTGGCCCTGTTGTTATCTGATGGTGATGGGTTCAAATCCGGGTGTGTCTATGGCATACATTTTCAAACGTTGGGGGAGTCAGCGTGGCTGAGAGGTTTAACACACGCATACTTTCTCTTCTGTCCACGTTCCACATGCAGATCATCATCATCATCATCATCATCATCATCATCATCATCATCATCATCATCATCATCATCTTCCATTTTTGCCGTCAAGCGTGGTGGGAGGAATAATTGGATAGTGGCATTTGATAATGTCATTCCGTGTGATTGTACAATGTCTTTGATGTCGCCAATCCATTTCTTTCTTGGACGTTTTCTTGGTCTCGTCGCAGATGATCTTTGATGTAAGGCCAGTGATGGTAGTTACTGGTGTTGCATTCTAACGACATGGCCAAACCACTTGATCTTCTGTCTTTCAATAAATGTGGCACAAGGTGTTGATCCCACTGTCTGTTTGATAACAGCATTTCTTACTCGGTCTCGGATTATTTAAGTTGGCAGCTCTCCCCAGGCATATAAACTCTACGAGAGCTGGTTCTTTATTTCCCAGACAAGTAACATTTCAAGTCCCGAATATCTGTCTGTCTTAATTTATCTGTTGTTGGTCGCTTGTCCGGTGCGTTTCCGGTGTGATCGCTGATAGTGTTGCGCTTTTCTTTCAATGTCCTCCATAGTTGTTTTTTTGTTGTTTGTTTTGTTTTGCATATGCTTTACAGGATATCGCTGTCAACATCAGCATCTTTCAACTGATTGTTGATTTCTTGGCAAGATTACGCTCAGCAGTTTGCCATTGATTTCTGAGCGGCCGGCTCACATACCCCGTAAGTTACTGACGCGATTCAACCACTGCTGATTCTCACCGTCGTCACGTTACTTACGAGAGTATACGAGATTACGGAGAGAAGTCGCTAACCTCTAGGCCAGGAAGCCGGCTAAAGCAATAGTACTTAAACAAATAAACATGCCGATCAGTTGGACTTAAACGGAGACCTCTCCTTCTTGGCTATTGTTCTGGCCCAGAGTATTATTTGGGTATTCTATGTACACTCCCGCTCATCTATTTCGAACAGCATTTGATATGTGTAGAATTTAGGTTCGAGGTCCTTTTGGGTATTCTTTATTAAGGAAACTGCGAGTGGCTGTTCTGCGTGGTACACTGTTCTGTCCTTCTTTGTCGAATATTCCTTTTACTTTTGTCTGGATGTGTAGTGATAGAGCTGGTTACTCGCATCAGAAGAAGGCTGTCAACATTCTTTGGGCATGTTTTGAGAAAAGGAAAGATAAGAGTATGTCGTCGCAACAAGAAGCTTGAATAAAATGAGTGAAACTGCAGTAAAGCTTTGGAAAAGAAAACAATATAAAATAACACAAAGTAATGCAGCTTTACAGAACACAATTAAGTTAGTGAGGAGGAGAGGCAAGAAGAGACCAGGAGGTGACCAAGAGAGACGATGCTGGACAATCTGGCATATGTGCATGGGGCATGGATGAACAGTAACAGAAACGATTGACAGCACATGAGACAGAAGATTATATTATAGACACACATGATCACCAACTCTAAACGGCATTGACTATAAGAACAAGTTGGCACGCAGTTTTCCTATATAATTTTGGCAGATAAAAGCGCCGTTATCTCCGCATGACCGATCCACATAGTACATTTGTTGCTTCAGTCAAACTACAATGCTATTTATTTGGAGCTGTCGTGTTTACATCCGTTGTTTGTACTGAGGTACATTTTTCTGTTGTCTAGTTTGTCCTAGCTTATTTCCCGTTGTCTTCTATGAGCGTCAATGAGTATCTTCTATGCATTCATCGTATTACTTTTTAAAAAAAAAAACACACACACATACATACAGAGAGAGAGAGAGAGAGAGAGAGAGAGAGAGAGAGAGAGAGAGAGAGAAAGGGGAGATGAGAAAGAGGCAGAGAAGAGAGGAGGGAAAG
>JACEFZ010007993.1:0-38240 GCA_014155875.1 Cepaea nemoralis | reverse complement strand
GAATGTTTAATTCTTTGTTCTCCATCCCCTCCAATGTTTTTCTCTTATTCTCCGTCCCCTGTTGAATGTTTAATCTCTATATTCTCCGTCCCCTCCTAGAATGTTTAATCTCTATATTCTCCGTCCCCTCCTATGAATGTTTAATCTCTATATTCTCCGTCCCCTCCTATGAATGTTTAATCTCTATATTCTCCGTCCCTCCTATGAATGTTTAATGTCTATATTCCCCGCCCCCCCTATGAATTTTTAATCTCTATATTCTCCGTCCCCTCCTATGAATGTTTAATCTCTATATTCTCCGTCCCCTCCTATGAATGTTTAATCTCTATATTCCCCGTCCCCTCCTATGAATGTTTAATTCTATATTCTCCGTCCCCTCCTATGAATGTTTAATCTCTATATTCTCCGTCCCCCCTATGAATGTTTAATCTCTATATTCTCCGTCCCCTCCTATGAATGTTTAATCTCTATATTCTCCGTCCCCCCCTATGAATGTTTAATCTCTATATTCTCCGTCCCCTCCTATGAATTTTTAAATTCTATATTCTCCGTCCCCTCCTATGAATGTTTAATCTCTATATTCTCCGCCCCCTCCATGAATTTTTAAATCTCTATATTCTCCGTCCCCTCCTATGAATTTTTAATCTTTATATTCCCGTCCCCTCCTATGAATGTTTAATCTCTATATTCTCCGTCCCCTCCTATGAATGTTTAATTCTTTCTCCGTCCCCTCCTATGAATGTTTAATCTCATATTCTCCGCCCCCTTTCTATGAATGTTTAATATCTTTGTTCTCCATCCCCTCCAATGATTTTTCTTTTATTCTCCGTCCCCTGCTATAAATGTTTAATCTTTATTCTCCGTCCCCTCCTATGAATTTTTAATCTCTATATTCTCCGTCCCCTCCTATGAATGTTTAATCTCTATATTCTCCGTCCCCCCCTATGAATGTTAATCTCTATTTCTCCGTCCCCTCCTATGAATGTTTAATGTCTAATTCTCCCCCTCCCCCCCCCCCTATGAATGTTTAATCTCTATATTCTCCGTCCCCTCCTATGAAGTTTAATCTCTATATTCTCCGTCCCTCCCCTTTATGAATGTTTAATCTCTATATTCTCCGTCCCCTCCTATGAATGTTTAATTTTTTATATTCCCCGTCCCCTCCTATGAATGTTTAATCTCTATATTCTCCGTCCCCTCCTATGAATGTTTAATCTCTAATTCTCCGTCCCCTCCTATGAATGTTTAATCTCTATATTCTCCGTCCCCCCTATGAATTTTTAATCTCTTTTTTCTCCGTCCCCTCCTATGAATTTTTAATCTCTATTTTTCCGCCCCCTCCTATGAATTTTTAATCTCTATATTCCCGTCCCCTCCTATGAATGTTTAATCTCTATATTTCCGCCCCCTCCTATGAAGTTTAATCTCTATTTTCTCCGCCCCCTCCTATGAATGTTTAATCTCTATATTCTCCGTCCCCTCCTATGAATGTTTAATCTCTATATTCTCCGTCCCCTCCTATGAATGTTTAATCTCTATATTCTCCGTCCCCTCCTATGAATGTTTAATCTCTATATTCTCCGTCCCTCCTATGAATGTTTAATCTCTATATTCCCCGTCCCCCCCTATGAATGTTTAATCTCTATTTTCTCCGTCCCCTCCTATGAATTTTTAATCTCTATATTCTCCGTCCCCTCCTATGAATGTTTAATCTCTATATTCTCCGCCCCCTTCCTATGAATTTAATCTCTATATTCTCCGTCCCCTCCTATGAATGTTTAATCTTATATTCTCCGCCCCCTGCTATGAATGTTTAATCTCTATATTCTCCGTCCCCCCTATGAATGTTTAATCTCTTTTATTCCCCCCGTCCCCTCCTATGAATGTTTAATCTCTATATTCTCCGTCCCCTCCTATGAATGTTTAATCTCTATATTCTCCGTCCCCCCCTATGAATGTTTAATCTCTATATTCTCCGTCCCCTCCTATGAATGTTTAATCTCTATATTCTCCGTCCCCTCCTATGAATTTTTAATCTCTATTATTCTCCTTTCCCCTCCTATGAATGTTTAATCTCTATATTCCCGTCCCCTCCTATGAATTTTTAATCTCTATATTCTCCGTCCCCTCCTATGAATGTTTAATCTCTATATTCTCCGTCCCCTCCAATGTTTAATCTCTATATTCT
Source organism: Cepaea nemoralis (assembly GCA_014155875.1). Classification (NCBI taxonomy): domain Eukaryota; kingdom Metazoa; phylum Mollusca; class Gastropoda; order Stylommatophora; family Helicidae; genus Cepaea; species Cepaea nemoralis. Next base: position 36,052 of record JACEFZ010007993.1, on the reverse strand, counting down.
CCGTCCCCTCCTATGAATTTTTAATTTTTATATTCTCCGCCCCCCCTCCAATGTTTAATCTCTATATTCTCCGTCCCCTCCAATGTTTAATCTCTATATTCTCCGCCCCCTGCTATGAATGTTTAATCTCTATATTCTCCGTCCCCTCCTATGAATGTTTAATCTCTATATTCTCCGTCCCCTCGAATGAATTTTTAATCTCTATATTCTCCGTCCCCTCCTATGAATGTTTAATCTCTATATTCTCCGTCCCCCCTATGAATTTTTAAATCTCTATATTCTCCGTCCCCTCCTATGAATGTTTAATCTCTTTTTCTCCGTCCCCTCCTATGAATGTTTAATCTCTATATTCTCCGTCCCCTCCAATTTTTAATCTCTATATTCTCCGTCCCCTCCTATGAATGTTTAATCTCTATATTCCCCGTCCCCTCCTATGAATGTTTAATCTCTATATTCTCCGTCCCCCCCAAAATGTTTAATCTCTATATTCTCCGCCCCCTCCTATGAATGTTTAATCTCTATATTCTCCGTCCCCTCCTATGAATGGTTAATCTCTATATTCTCCGTCCCCCCCAAATGTTTAATCTCTATATTCTCCGTCCCCTCCTATGAATGTTTAATCTCTATTTTCTCCGCCCCCTCCTATGAATGTTTAATCTCTTTTCTCCGTCCCTCCTATGAATGTTTAATCTTTTTTCTCCGTCCCCTCCTATGAATGTTTAATCTCATTTTCTCCGTCCCCTCCTATGAATGTTAATCTTTTATATTCTCCGTCCCCTCCTATGAATGTTTAATCTCTATATTCTCCGTCCCCTCCTATGAATGTTTAATCTCTTTTTCTCCGCCCCCTCCTATGAATGTTTAATCTCTATATTCTCCGTCCCCCCCTATGAATGTTTAATATTTTTGTTCTCCATCCCCCCCAAAGTTTTTTTTCTTTATTCTCCGTCCCCTGCTATGAATTTTTAATCTCTATTTTCTCCGTCCCCTCCTATGAATGTTTAATCTCTATATTCTCCGCCCCCTCCTAGAATGTTTAATCTCTAATTCTCCGTCCCCTCCTATGAATGTTTAATCTCTATATTCTCCGTCCCCTCCTATGAATGTTTAATCTCTATATTCTCCGTCCCCTCCTATGAATGTTTAATCTCTATATTCCCGTCCCCTCCTATGAATGTTTAATCTCTATATTCTCCGTCCCCTCCTATGAATGTTTAATCTCTATATTCTCCGTCCCCTCCTATGAATTTTTAATCTCTATATTCTCCGTCCCCTCCTATGAATGTTTAATCTCTATATTCTCCGTCCCCTCCTATGAATGTTTAATCTCTATATTCTCCGTCCCCTCCTATGAATGTTTAATCTCTTGTTCTCCGTCCCCTCCTATGAATGTTTAATTTTATATTCTCCGTCCCCCCATGAATGTTTAATATCTTTGTTCTCCATCCCCCCCAATGTTTTTTTCTCTTTTCTCCGTCCCCTGCTATGAATGTTTAATCTCTATATTCTCCGTCCCCTCCTATGAAGTTTAATCTCTATATTCTCCGTCCCCTCCTATGAATTTTTAATCTCTATATTCTCCGCCCCCTCCTATGAATTTTTAATTTCTATATTCTCCGTGCCCTCCTATGAATGTTAATCTCTATTTTTTTCCGTCCCCTCCTATGAATGTTTAATCTCTATATTCCCCGCCCCCCTCCAATGTTTAATCTCTATATTCTCCGTCCCCTCCTATGAATGTTTAATCTCTATATTCTCCGTCCCCTACTATGAATTTTTAAAATCTCTATATTCTCCGTCCCCTCCTATGAATTTTTAATCTCTATATTCCCCGTCCCCTCCTATGAATGTTTAATCTCTATATTCTCCGTCCCCCCCAATGTTTAATCTCTATATTCTCCGCCCCCTTATGAATGTTTAATCTCTATATTCCCGTCCCCTCCTATGAATGTTTAATCTCTATATTCTCCGCCCCCTCCTATGAATGTTTAATCTCTATATTCTCCGCCCCCTCCTATGAATGTTTAATTCTATATTCTCCGTCCCCCCCTATGAATGTTAATCTCTATATTCTCCGCCCCCTCCTATGAATGTTTAATCTCTATATTCTCCGTCCCTCCTATGAATGTTTAATCTCTATATTCTCCGTCCCCCCCTATGCATGTTTAATCTCAAATATTCTCCGTCCCCTCCTATGAATGTTTAATCTCTATATTCTCCGTCCCCTCCTATGAATGTTTAATCTCTATATTCTCCGTCCCCTCCTATGAATGTTTAATCTCTTGTTCTCCGTCCCCTCCTATGAATGTTTAATCTCTATATTCTCCGTCCCCTCCTATGAATGTTTAATATCTTTGTTCTCCATCCCCTCCAATGATTTTTTCTCTTATTCTCCGTCCCCTGCTATGAATGTTTAATCTCTATATTCTCCGTCCCCTCCTATGAATGTTTAATCTCTATATTCTCCGTCCCCTCCTATGAATGTTTAATCTCTATATTCTCCGTCCCCTCCTATGAATGTTTAATCTCTATATTCCCCGCCCCCTCCTATGAATGTTTAATCTCTATATTCTCCGTCCCCTCCTATGAATGTTTAATCTCTATATTCTCCGTCCCCTCCTATGAATGTTTAATCTCTATATTCTCCGTCCCCTCCTATGAATGTTTAATCTCTATATTCTCCGTCCCCTCCTATGAATTTTTAATCTCTATTTTCTCCGTCCCTCCTATGAATGTTAATCTCTATATTCTCCGTCCCCCCCTATGAATGTTTAATCTCTATATTCTCCGTCCCCCTCCTATGAATGTTTAATCTCTATATTCTCCGCCCCCTCCTATGAATGTTTAATCTCTATATTCTCCGTCCCTCCTATGAATGTTTAATCTCTATTTTCTCCGTCCCCTCCTATGAATGTTTAATCTCTATATTCCCGTCCCCTCCTATGAATGTTTAATCTCTATATTCTCCGTCCCCTCCTATGAATTTTAATCTCTTGTTCTCCGTCCCCTCCTATGAATGTTTAATCTCTATTTTCTCCGCCCCCTCCTATGAATGTTTAAATTTTTGTTCTCCATCCCCTCCAATGATTTTTTCTCTTATTCTCCGTCCCCCTATGAATTTTTAATCTCTATATTCTCCGTCCCCTCCTATGAATGTTTAATCTCTATATTCTCCGTCCCCTCCTATGAATGTTTAATCTCTATATTCTCCGTCCCCTCCTATGAATGTTTAATCTCTATATTCTCCGTCCCCTCCTATGAATGTTTAATGTCTATATTCTCCGTCCCCTCCTATGAATGTTTAATCTCTATATTCTCCGTCCCCTCCTATGAATTTTTAATCTCTATTTCTCCGTCCCTCCTATGAATGTTTAATCTCTATATTCTCCGCCCCCTCCTATGAATGTTTAATCTCTATATTCTCCGTCCCCTCCTATGAATGTTAATCTCTATATTTCCGTCCCCTCCTATGAATGTTTAATCTCTATATTCTCCGTCCCCTCCTATGAAGTTTAATCTCTATATTTTTCGTCCCCTCCTATGAATGTTTAATTCTATATTCTCCCGTCCCCCTATGAATGTTTAATCTCTATATTCTCCGTCCCCTCCTATGAATTTTTAATCTCTATATTCTCCGTCCCTCCTATGAATGTTTAATCTCTATATTTCCGTCCCCTCCAATGTTTAATCTCTATTTTCTCCGTCCCCTCCTATGAATGTTTAATCTCTATATTCTCCGTCCCCCCCTTATGAATGTTTAATCTCTATATTCTCCGTCCCTCCTATGAATGTTTAATCTCTATATTCTCCGTCCCCCCCTATGAATGTTTAATCTCATATTCTCCGTCCCCTCCTATGAATGTTTAATCTCTATATTCTCCGTCCCCTCCTATGAATGTTTAATCTCTATATTCCCCGTCCCTTCCTATGAATTTTTAATCTCTATATTCTCCGCCCCCTCCTATGAATTTTAATCTCTATATTCTCCGCCCCCTCCTATGAATGTTTAATCTCTATATTCTCCGTCCCCTCCTATGAATGTTTAATCTCTATATTCTCCGCCCCCTGCTATGAATGTTTAATCTCTATATTCTCCGTCCCCTGCTATGAATTTTTAAAATCTCATATTCTGCCCCCTGCTATGAATGTTTAATCTCTATATTCTCCGTCCCCCCTATGAATGTTTAATCTCTATTTTCTCCGTCCCCTCCCTATGAATTTTTTAATCTCTATATTCTCCGTCCCCTGCTATGAATTTTTAATCTCTTATTCTCCGTCCCCCTATGAATGTTTAATCTCTATATTCTCCGCCCCCTCCTATGAATGTTTAATCTTAAAATTCTCCTTTCCCCTCCTATGAATGTTTAATCTCTATATTCTCCGCCCCCTCCTATGAATGTTTAATCTCTATATTCTCCGTCCCCTCCATAAAGTTTAATCTCTATATTCTCCGTCCCCTCCTATGAATGTTTAATCTCTATATTCCCCGTCCCCCCTATGAATGTTTAACCCTTTATATTCTCCGTCCCTCCTATAATGTTAATCTCTATATTCTCCGTCCCTCCTATAAATGTTTAATCTTATATTCTCGTCCCCTCCAATTTTTTAATCTCTATATTCTCCGCCCCCTCCTATGAATGTTTAATCTCTATATTCTCCGTCCCTCCAATGTTTAATCTTTTATATTCTCCGTCCCCTCCAATGTTTAATCTCTATATTTCCGTCCCCTGCTATGAATGTTTAATCTCTATATTCTCCGCCCCCTGCTATGAATGTTTAATCTTATATTCTCCGTCCCCTCCTATGAATTTTTAATCTCTATATTCTCCGTCCCCTGCTATGAATGTTTAATCTCTATATTCCCGTCCCCTCCTATGAATGTTTAATCTCTATATTCTCCGTCCCTCCTATGAATGTTTAATCTCTATATTCTCCGTCCCCTCCTATGAATGTTTAATCTCTATATTCTCCGTCCCCTCCTATGAATGTTTAATCTTATTCTCCGTCCCCTCCTATGAATGTTTAATCTCTATATTCTCCGTCCCCTCCTATGAATTTTTAATCTTTTATATTCTCCGTCCCCTCCTATGAATTTTTAATCTCTATATTCTCCGTCCCTCCTATGAATGTTTAATCTCTATATTCTCCGTCCCCTCCTATGAATGTTTAATCTCTTGTTCTCCGTACCCTCCTATGAATGTTTAATCTCTATATTCTCCGTCCCCCCAATGTTTAATCTCTTATTCTCCGCCCCCTCCTATAAATGTTAATCTCTATTTTCTCCGCCCCCTCCTATGAATGTTTAATCTCTATATTCTCCGTCCCCTCCAATGTTTAATCTCATATTCTCCGTCCCCTCCTATGAATGTTTAATCTCTATATTCTCCGTCCCTCTATGAATGTTTAATCTTATATTCTCCTCCCCCCAATTTTTAATCTCTATATTCTCCGTCCCCTCCTATGAATGTTTAATCTCTATATTCTCCGCCCCCTCCTATGAATGTTTAATCTCTTGTTCTCCGTCCCTCCTATGAATGTTTAATCTCTTGTTCTCCGTCCCCTCCTATGAATGTTTAATCTCTATATTCTCCGTCCCCTCCTATGAATGTTTACATCTCTATATTCTCCGTCCCCCCCTATGAATGTTTAATCTCTATATTCTCCGTCCCCTCCTATGAATGTTTAATCTCTTATTCTCCGTCCCCTCCTATGAATGTTTAATCTCTTATTCTCCGTCCCCTCCTATGAATGTTTAATATCTTTGTTCTCCATCCCCTCCAATGATTTTTCTCTTATTCTCCGTCCCCTCCAATGAATGTTTAATATCTATATTCTCCGTCCCCCCCTATGAAGTTTAATCTCTATTTTTCTCCGTCCCCCCCTATGAATGTTTAATCTCTATATTCTCCGCCCCCTCCTATGAATGTTTAATCTCTATATTCTCCGTCCCCTCCTATGAATGTTTAATCTCTATATTCTCCGCCCCCTCCTATGAATGTTTAATCTCTATATTCTCCGTCCCCTCCTATGAATGTTTAATCTCTATATTCTCCGTCCCCCCCTATGAAGTTTAATCTCTATTTTCTCCGCCCCCTCCTATGAATGTTTAATCTCTATTTTCTCCGCCCCCTCCTATGAATGTTTAATTCTATATTCTCCGTCCCTCCTATGAATGTTTAATCTCTATATTCTCCGTCCCCTCCTATGAATGTTTAATCTCTTGTTCTCCGTACCCTCCTATGAATGTTTAATCTCTATATTCTCCGTCCCCCCAATTTTTAAATCTCTATATTCTCCGTCCCTCCTATGAATGTTTAATCTCTATATTCTCCGTCCCCTCCTATGAATGTTTAATCTCTATATTCTCCGCCCCCTCCAATGTTTAATCTCTATATTCTCCGTCCCCTCCTATGAATTTTTAATCTCTATATTCTCCGTCCCCCCTATGAATTTTTAATCTCTATATTCTCCTTTCCCCCCCAATGTTTTAATCTCTATATTCTCCGTCCCCTCCTATAAATGTTTAATCTCTATTCTCCGTCCCCTCCTATGAATGTTTAATCTCTTTTTTCTCCGTCCCCTCCTATGAAGTTTAATCTCTTGTTCTCGTCCCCTCCTATGAATTTTTAATCTCTATATTCTCCGTCCCCTCTATGAATTTTTAAAATCTCTATATTCCCGTCCCCTCCTATGAATGTTTAATCTCTATATTCCCCGTCCCCTCCTATGAATGTTTAATCTCTTTTTCTCCGTCCCCTCCTATGAATGTTTAATCTCTATATTCTCCGTCCCCTCTATGAATTTTTTAATATCTTTTTTCTCCACCCCCTCCAAGGATTTTTCTCTTATTCTCCGTCCCCTGCTATGAATGTTTAATCTCTATATTCTCCGTCCCCTCCTATGAATGTTTAATCTTATATTCTCCGTCCCCTCCTATGAATGTTTAATCTCTATATTCTCCGTCCCTCCTATGAATGTTTAATCTCTATATTCTCCGTCCCCGCTATGAATGTTTAATCTCTATATTCTCCGTCCCCTCCTATGAATGTTTAATCTCTATATTCTCCGTCCCCTCCTATGAATGTTTAATCTCTATATTCTCCGTCCCCCCCTATAAATGTTTAATCTCTATATTCCCCCGTCCCCCCCTATGAATTTTTAATTCTATATTCTCCGTCCCCCTATGAATTTTTAATCTCTTATTCTCCGTCCCCTCCTATGAATTTTTAATCTTTTATATTCTCCGCCCCCTCCTATGAATTTTTAAATCTCTTGTTCTCCGCCCCCTCCTATGAAGGGTTTAATCTCTATATTCTCCGCCCCCTCCTATGAATGTTTAATATCTTTGTTCTCCATCCCCTCCAATGATTTTTTCTCTTATTCTCCGTCCCCTGCTATGAATGTTTAATCTCTATATTCTCCGTCCCCTCCTATGAATGTTTAATCTCTATATTCTCCGTCCCCTCCTATGAATGTTTAATCTCTAATTCTCCGTCCATCCTATGAATGTTTAATCTCTATATTCTCCGTCCCCTCCTATGAATTTTAATGTCTATTTTCTCCGTCCCCCCCTATGAATTTTTAATCTCTATATTCTCCGTCCCCTCCTATGAATGTTTAATCTCTATATTCTCCGTCCCCTCCTATGAATGTTTAATCTCTATTTTCTCCGTCCCCTCCTATGAATGTTTAATCTCTATATTCTCCGTCCCCTCCTATGAATGTTTAATCTCTATATTCTCCGTCCCCTCCTATGAATGTTTAATCTCTATATTCTCCGTCCCCTCCTATGAATGTTTAATCTCTATATTCTCCGTCCCCTCCTATGAATTTTTAACCCTCTATATTCTCCGTCCCCCCCTATGAATTTTTAATCTCTATATTCTCCGTCCCCTCCTATGAATGTTAATCTCTATATTCTCCGTCCCCTCCTATGAATGTTTAATCTCTATATTCCCCGTCCCCTCCAATTTTTTAATCTCTATATTCCCCGTCCCCTCCTATGAATGTTTAATCTCATATTCTCCGTCCCCTCCTATGAATGTTTAATCTCTATATTCTCCGTCCCTCCTATGAATGTTTAATCTCTATATTCTCCGTCCCCTCTATGAATGTTTAATCTCTATATTCTCCGTCCCCTCCATGAATGTTTAATCTCTATATTCTCCGTCCCCTCCTATGAATGTTTAATCTCTATATTCTCCGTCCCCTCCTATGAATGTTTAATCTCTATATTCTCCGTCCCCTCCTATGAATGTTTAATCTCTATATTCTCCGTCCCCTCCTATGAATGTTTAATCTCTATATTCTCCGTCCCCTCCTATGAAGGGTTTAATCTCTATATTCTCCGTCCCCTCCTATGAATTTTTAATCTCTATATTCTCCGTCCCCTGCTATGAATGTTTAATCTCTATATTCTCCGTCCCCTGCTATGAATGTTTAATCTTATTTCTCCGTCCCCTCCTATGAATGTTTAATCTCTATATTCTCCGTCCCCCCCTATGAATTTTTAATTCTATATTCTCCGCCCCCTGCTATGAATGTTTAATCTCTATATTCTCCGCCCCCTCCTATGAATGTTTAATCTCTATATTCTCCGTCCCCTCCTATGAATGTTTAATCTCTATATTCTCCGCCCCTCCTATGAAGGTTTAATCTCTATATTCTCCGCCCCCTTCCTATGAATGTTTAATCTCTATACCCCCTTTCCCTCCTATGAATGTTTAATCTCTATATTCCCCCCGCCCCTCCTATGAATGTTTAATCTCTATATTCTCCGTCCCTCCTATGAATGTTTAATCTCTAATTCTCCGTCCCCTCCTATGAATGTTTAATCTCTATATCTCCGTCCCCTCCTATGAATGTTTAATCTCTATATTACCCGTCCCCTCCTATGAATGTTTAATCTTATATTTCCGCCCCCTCCTATGAATGTTTAATCTCTATATTCTCCGTCCCCCCCTATGAATGTTAATCCTATATTCCCCCTCTGTATCATGTACACTCTAAAGCAGATATAACACGGGACATCAATCTCGTACTCATATGTGTCATATAACACGGGGACATCAATCTCTGTACTCATATGTGTCATAAAACACAGGACATCAATCTCGTACTCATATGTGTTATATAACACGGACATCAATCTCTGTACTCATATGTGTCATAAAAACACATGACATCAATCTCTGTACTCATATGTTTTATATAACACAGGACATCAATCTCCGTACTCATATGTGTTATATAACACAGGACATCAATCTCTGTACTCATATTGTTATATAAACACGGACATCAATCTCTGTACTATATGTGTTATATAACACATATGAGTACAGAGATTGATGTCCTGTGTTATATGACACATATGAGTACGGAGATTGATGTCCTGTGTTATATGACACATATGAGTACGGAGATTGATGTCCTGTGTTATATGACACATATGAGTACAGAGATTGATGTCCTGTGTTATATGACACATATGAGTACAGGAGATTGATGTCCTGTGTTATATGACACATATGAGTACAGAGATTGATGTCCTGTGTTATATGACACATATGAGTACGGAGATTGATGTCCTGTGTTATATGACACATATGAGTACAGAGATTGATGTCCTGTGTTATATCTGCTTTAGAGTGTACATGATACAGAGGAGAATATAGAGATTAAACATTCATAGGAGGGGACGGAGAATATAGAGATTAAACATTCATAGGAGGGGACGGAGAATATAGAGATTAAACATTCATAGGAGGGGACGGAGAATATAGAGATTAAACATTCATGGGGAGGGGACGGAGAATATAGAGATTAAACATTATAGGAGGGACGGAAAATATAGAGATTAAACATTCATAGGAGGGGACGGAGAATATAGAGATTAAACATTCATAGGAGGGGACGGAAAAATATAGAGATTAAACATTCATAGGAGGGGACGGAGAATATAGAGTTTAAAAACATTCATAGGAGGGGACGGAGAATATAGAGTTTAAAAACATTCATAGGGGGGGGACGGAGAATAAGAGATTAAACATTCATAGGAGGGGAGGGGAAAATATAGAGATTAAACATTCATGGGAAAGGGGGACGGAGAATATAGAGTTTTAAACTTTCATAGCAGGGGACGGAGAATATAGAGATTAAACATTCATAGGAGGGGACGGAGAAAAAGAGTTTAAAAACATTCATAGGAGGGGACGGAGAATATAGAGATTAAACATTCATAGCAGGGGACGGAGAATATAGAGATTAAACATTCATAGCAGGGGACGGAGAATATAGAGATTAAACATTCATAGCAGGGGACGGAGAATATAGAGATAAACATTCATAGGAGGGGACGGAGAATATAGAGATAAACATTCATAGGAGGGGACGGAGAATATAGAGATTAAACATTCTAGGAGGGGACGGAGAATATAGAGTTTTAAAATTCATAGGAGGGGACGGAGAATATAGAGATTAAACATTCATAGGAGGGGACGGAGGAATATAGAGATTAAACATTCATAGGAGGGGACGGAGAATAAAAGAGATTAAACATTCATAGGAGGGGACGGAGAATATAGAGATTAAACATTATAGGAGGGGGACGGAGAATATAGAGATTAAACATTCATAGGAGGGGACGGGGGAATATAGAGATTAAAAAATTCATAGGAGGGGACGGAGAATATAGAGTTTAAAAACTTTGGAGGGGACGGAGAATATAGAGTTTAAAAACTTATAGGAGGGGACGGAGAATATAGAGATTAAACATTCATAGGAGGGGACGGAGAATATAGAGTTTAAAAACATTCATAGGAGGGGACGGAGAATATAGAGATTAAACATCATAGGAGGGGACGGAGAATATAGAGATTAAACTTTCATAGGAGGGGACGGAGAATATAGAGAAAAAACATTCATGGGAAAGGGGACGGAGAATATAGAGTTTAAAACATTCATAGGGGGGCGGGACGGAGAATATAGAGATTAAACATTCATAGGAGGGGACGGAGAATATAGAGTTTAAAAAATTTCATAGGGGGGGACGGAGAATATAGAGATTAAACATTCATAGGAGGGGACGGAGAATATAGAGATTAAACATTCATAGGAGGGGACGGAGAATATAGACATTAAACATTCATAGGAGGGGACGGAGAATATAGAGATTAAACATTCATAGGAATGGACGGAGAATATAGAGATTAAACATTCATAGGAGGGGACGGAGAATATAGAGATTAAACATTCATAGGAGGGGACGGAGAATATAGAGATTAAACATTCATAGCAGGGGACGGAGAATAAGAGAAAAAATCATTGGAGGGGAGGGAGAACAAAGATATTAAACATTCATAGGAGGGGACGGAGAATAAAAGAGATTAAACATTCATAGGAGGGGACGGAGAACAAGAGATTAAACATTCATAGGAGGGGACGGAGAATATAGAGATTAAAAAATCATAGGAGGGGACGGAGAATATAGAGATTAAACATTCATGGGAGGGGACGGAGAATATAGAGATTAAACATTCATAGGAGGGGACGGAGAATATAGAGATTAAACATTCATAGGGGGGGACGGAGAATATAGAGATTAAAATTCATAGGAGGGGACGGAGAATATAGAGATTAAACATTCATAGGGGGGGGGACGGAGAATATAGAGATTAAACATTCATAGCAGGGGCGGAGAATATAGAGATTAAACATTCATAGGGGGGGACGGAGAATATAGAGATTAAAACATTCATAGGAGGGGACGGAAAAATATAGAGATAAAAACATCATAGGAGGGGACGGAGAATATAGAGATTAAACATTCATAGCAGGGGACGGAGAATAAGAGAAAAAATCATTGGAGGGGATGGAGAACAAAGATATTAAACATTCATAGGAGGGGACGGAGAATATAGAGATTAAACATTCATAGGAGGGGACGGAGAAAAAGAGATTAAACATTCATAGGAGGGGACGGAGAATATAGAGATTAAAAAATTCTTTAGGAGGGGACGGAGAATATAGAGATTAAACATTCATAGGAGGGGACGGAGAATATAGAGATTAAACATTCATAGGAGGGGACGGAGAACAAGAGATTAAACATTCATAGGAGGGGACGGAGAACAAGAGATTAAACATTCATAGGAGGGGACGGAGAATATAGAGATTAAACATTCATAGGAGGGGACGGAGAATATAGAGATTAAACATTGGAGGGGACGGAGAATATAGAGATTAAACATTCATAGGAGGGGACGGAGAATATAGAGTTTAAAAAATTTCATAGGAGGGGACGGGGGAATATAGAGATTAAACATTGGAGGGGACGGAAAAATATAGAGATTAAACATTCATAGGAGGGGACGGAGAATATAGAGATTAAACATTCATAGGAGGGGACGGAGAATATAGAGATTAAACATTGGAGGGGACGGAGAATATAGAGATTAAACATTCATAGGAGGGTACGGAGAACAAGAGATTAAACATTCATAGGAGGGGACGGAGAATATAGAGATTAAACATTCATAGGAGGGGACGGAGAATATAGAGATTAAACATTCATAGGAGGGGACGGAGAATATAAGAAAATTAAACATTCATAGGAGGGGACGGAGAATATAGAGATTAAACATTCATAGGAGGGGACGGAGAATATAGAGATTAAAACATTCATAGGAGGGGAGGGAGAATATAGAGTTTAAAAACATTCATAGGAGGGGACGGAGAATATAGAGATTAAACATTCATAGGAGGGGACGGAGAATATAGAGATTAAACATCATAGGAGGGGACGGAGAATATAGAGATTAAACATTCATAGGAGGGGACGGAGAATATAGAGATTAAACATTCATAGGAGGGGACGGAGAATATAGAGATTAAACATTCATAGGAGGGGACGGAGAATATAGAGATTAAACATTCATAGGAGGGGACGGAGAATATAGAGATTAAACATTCATAGGAGGGGACGGAGAATATAGAGATTAAACATTCATAGGAGGGGACGGAGAATATAGAGATTAAACATTCATAGGAGGGGACGGAGAATATAGAGATTAAACATTCATAGGAGGGGACGGAGAATATAGAGATTAAACATTCATAGGAGGGGACGGAGAATATAGAGATTAAACATTCATAGGAGGGGACGGAGAATATAGAGATTAAACATTCATAGGAGGGGACGGAGAATATAGAGATTAAACATTCATAGGAGGGGACGGAAAAATATAGAGATTAAACATTCATAGGAGGGGACGGAGAATATAGAGATTAAACTTTTGGAGGGGACGGAGAATATAGAGATTAAACATTCATAGGAGGGGACGGAGAATATAGAGATTAAACATTCATAGGAGGGGACGGAGAATAAGAGATAAACTTCAGAGGGACGGAGAATATAGAGATTAAACATTCATAGGAGGGACGGAGAATAAGAGATTAAAATTCAGGGACGAGATAGGAGGAGGGGAGAATAAGGATTAAAATTCATAGGGAGGAGAATAAGAAAAAAATCATGGAGGGAGGAGAACAAGAATTAACATTCATAGAGGGACGGAGAATATAGAGATTAAATTCATGGAGGGGACGGAGAAAAGAGATTAAACATTCATAGGAGGGACGGAATATAGAGATTAAACATTCATAGGAGGGGACGGAGAATAAGGATTAAACTCATAGGAGGACGGAGATATAGAGATAACATTCATAGAGGGACGAGAAAAGAGATTAAACTTCAGGAGGGACGGAGAAAAGAGAAATCAAGACAGAAGAAACATTGGAGGGGACGGAGAATATAAGATTAAACATGAGGGACGAGTAGAGTTAAATTATGGGGGAGAAATTAGAGATAAAATTAAAGGAGGAGAATAAGATTAAACATTAGGGGACGGAATATAGAGATTAAACATTCATAGAGGGGACGGAGAATATAGAGATTAAACATTCATAGGAGGGACGGAGAATATAGAGATTAAACATTGGAGGGGACGAGAAAGAGATAAACTATAGGGAGGAGAAAGGATTAAACAAGGGGGGGGAGATATAGAGATTAAACATTCATAGGAGGGAGAGAATATAGAGATTAAACATAGGAGGGACGGAAAAAGATTAACATATGGAGGGACGGAGAAAAGATAAACATTCAGGGGGACGGAGAATATAGATTCATATAGGGGGGGAGGAGAATATAGATTAAAAGGAGGGGAGGAGATAAGAATAAATTAGGAGGGAGGAGAATATAGAATAACATCATGGAGGGCGGAGATATAGAGTTAAACATTCATAGAGGGGACGGAGAAATAGAGATTAAACATATAGGAGGGACGGAGAATATAGAGATTAAACATTATAGAGGGACGGAGAATAAGAGAAAAATCATGGGGGGAGGAGAAAAGAATTAAACATTCATAGGAGGGACGGAGAATAGAGATAAACATATAGGGGGGCGGAAAAAGATTAAACATCATGGAGGGACGAGAAAAAATTTAGAAAAGAAAAAAGAGGAGAAAAAGAAAACATAGGAGAAAAAAAGGGGGACGGAGAAAAGAGATTAAACATTAGGAGGAAGAATTAAATTAAGGAGGGAAGAATTAATTCATGGGGACGGAGATATAGAGATTAAAGGAGGAGAAAGATTAACTTAAGAAAGTAAATTAGGGGAAAAGGGAAAATATGGGGGAAAGAAAAAGAGGAGTAGGATTAAACATTGGAGGGGACGGAGAATATAGAGATTAAACATTCATAGGAGGGGACGGAGAATATAGAGTTTAAAACATTCATAGGAGGGACGGAGAATATAGAGATTAAACATTCATAGGAGGGGACGGAGAATATAAGATTAAACATTCATAGGAGGGGACGGAGAATATAGAGTTTAAAACCCATGGAGGGGACGGAGAATATAGAGTTTAAAACATTCATAGGAGGGGACGGAGAATATAGAGATTAAACATTCATAGGAGGGGACGGAGAATATAGAATTAAACATTCATGGGAGGGGACGGAGAATATAGAGATTAACATTCATAGGGGGGGACGGAGAATATAGAGATTAAACATTCATAGGAGGGGACGGAAAATATAGAGATTAAACATTCATAGAGGGGACGGAGAATATAGAGATTAAACATTCATAGGAGGGGACGGAGAATATAGAGATTAAACATTCATAGGAGGGGACGGAGAATATAGAGATTAAACATTCATAGGAGGGGACGGAGAATATAGAGATTAAACATTCATAGGAGGGGACGGAGAATATAGAGATTAAACATTCATAGGAGGGGACGGAGAATATAGAGATTAAACATTCATAGGAGGGACGGAGAATATAGAGATTAAACATTCATAGGAGGGGACGGAGAAAAAGAGATTAAACATTCATAGGAGGGGACGGAGAATATAGAGATTAAACATTCATAGGAGGGGACGGAGAATATAGAGATTAAACATTCATAGGAGGGGACGGAGAATATAGAGATTAAACATTCATAGGAGGGGACGGAGAATATAGAGATTAAACATTCATAGGAGGGGACGGAGAATATAGAGATTAAACATTCATAGGAGGGGACGGAGAATATAGAGATTAAACATTCATAGGAGGGGACGGAGAATATAGAGATTAAACATTCATAGGAGGGGACGGAGAATATAGAGATTAAACATTCATAGGAGGGGACGGAGAATATAGAGATTAAACATTCATAGGAGGGGACGGAGAATATAGAGATTAAACATTCATAGGAGGGGACGGAGAATATAGAGATTAAACATTCATAGGAGGGGACGGAGAATATAGAGATTAAACATTCATAGGAGGGGACGGAGAATATAGAGATTAAAACATTCATAGGAGGGGACGGAGAATATAGAGATTAAACATTCATAGGAGGGGACGGAGAATAGAGATAAAATTCATAGGAGGGGACGGAGAATATAGAGATTAAACATTCATAGGAGGGGACGGAGAATATAGAGATTAAACATTCATAGGAGGGGACGGAGAATATAGAGATTAAACATTCATAGGAGGGGACGGAGAATATAGAGATTAAACATTCATAGGAGGGGACGGAGAATATAGAGATTAAACATTCATAGGAGGGGACGGAGAATATAGAGATTAAACATTCATAGGAGGGGACGGAGAAAAAGAGATTAAACATTCATAGGAGGGGACGGAGAATATAGAGATTAAACATTCATAGGAGGGGACGGAGAATATAGAGATTAAACATTCATAGGAGGGGACGGAGAATATAGAGAAAATTCATAGGAGGGGACGGAGAATATAGAATTAACCCATAGGAGGGGACGGAGAATATAGAGATTAAACATTCATAGGAGGGGACGGAGAATATAGAGATTAAACATTCATAGGAGGGGACGGAGAATATAGAGATTAAACATTCATAGGAGGGGACGGAGAAATAGAGATTAACTATAGGAGGGGACGGAGAATATAGAGATTAAACATTCATAGGAGGGGACGGAGAATATAGAGATTAAACATTCATAGGAGGGGACGGAGAATATAGAGATTAAACATTCATAGGAGGGGACGGAGAATATAGAGATTAAACATTCATAGGAGGGGACGGAGAATATAGAGATTAAACATTCATAGGAGGGGACGGAGAATATAGAGATTAAACATTCATAGGAGGGGACGGAGAATATAGAGATTAAACATTCATAGGAGGGGACGGAGAATATAGAGATTAAACATTCATAGGAGGGGACGGAGAATATAGAGATTAAACATTGGAGGGGACGGAGAATATAGAGATTAAACATTCATAGGAGGGGACGGAGAATATAGAGATTAAACATTCATAGGAGGGGACGGAGAATATAGAATTAAACATTCATAGGAGGGGACGGAGAATATAGAGATTAAACATTCATGGAGGGGACGGAGAAATAGAGATTAAACATTCATAGGAGGGGACGGAGAATATAGAGATTAAACATTCATAGGAGGGGACGGAGAATATAGAGATTAAACATTCATAGAGGGGACGGAGAATAAGAGAAAAATCATTGGAGGGGAGGAGAACAAAGAATTAAACATTCATAGGAGGGACGGAGAATATAGAGATTAAACATTCATAGGAGGGGACGGAGAAAAGAGATTAAACATTCATAGGAGGGGACGGAGAATATAGAGATTAAACATTCATAGGAGGGGACGGAGAATATAGAGATTAAACATTCATAGGAGGGGACGGAGAATATAGAGATTAAACATTCATAGGGGGGACGGAGAATATAGAGATTAAACATTCATAGGAGGGGACGGAGAATATAGAGATTAAACATTCATAGGAGGGGACGGAGAATATAGAGATTAAACATTCATAGGAGGGGACGGAGAATATAGAGATTAAACATTCATAGGAGGGGACGGAGAATATAGAGATTAAAATTCATAGGAGGGACGGAGAATATAGAGATTAAACATTCATAGGAGGGACGGAGAATATAGAGATTAAACATTCATAGGAGGGGACGGAGAATAGAGATTAAACATTCATAGGAGGGGACGGAGAATATAGAAATTAAACATTCATAGGAGGGGACGGAGAATATAGAGATTAAACATTCATAGGAGGGGACGGAGAATATAGAGATTAAACATTCATAGGAGGGGACGGAGAATATAGAGATTAAACATTCATAGGAGGGGACGGAGAATATAGAGATTAAACATTGAGGGGACGGAGAATAAGAGAAAAAATCATTGGAGGGGAGGAGAATAAGAATTAACATTCATAGGAGGGGACGGAGAATATAGAGATTAAACATTCATAGGAGGGGCGGAGAAAAGAGATTAACATTCATAGGAGGGGACGGAGAATATAGAGATTAAACATTCATAGGAGGGGACGGAGAATATAGAGATTAAACATTCATAGGAGGGGACGGAGAATAAGAGAAAAATCATAGGAGGGGACGGAGAATAAAGATTAAACATTCATAGGAGGGGACGGAGAATATAGAGATTAAACATTCATAGGAGGGGACGGAGAATAAGAGATTAAACATTCATAGGAGGGGACGGAGAATATAGAGATTAAACATTCATAGGAGGGGACGGAGAATATAGAGATTAAACATTCATAGGAGGGGACGGAGAATATAGAGATTAAACATTCATAGGAGGGACGGAGAATATAGAGATTAAACATTCATAGGAGGGGACGGAGAATATAGAGATTAAACATTCATAGGAGGGGACGGAGAATATAGAGATTAAACATTCATAGAGGGGACGGAGAATATAGAGATTAAACATTCATAGAGGGGACGGAGAAAATAGAGATTAAACATTCATAGGAGGGGACGGAGAATATAGAGATTAAACATTCATAGGAGGGGACGGAGAATATAGAGATTAAACATTCATAGGAGGGGACGGAGAATATAGAGATTAAACATTCATAGGAGGGGACGGAGAATAAGAGAAAAAATCATAGGAGGGGACGGAGAATATAGAAATTAAACATTCATAGGAGGGGACGGAGAATATAGAGATTAAACATTCATAGGAGGGGACGGAGAATAAGAGATTAAACATTCATAGGGGGGACGGAGAATATAGAGATTAAACATTCATAGGAGGGGACGGAGAATATAGAGATTAAACATTGGAGGGGACGGAGAATATAGAGATTAAACATTCATAGGAGGGGACGGAGAATATAGAGATTAAACATTCATAGGAGGGGACGGAGAACAAGAGATTAAACATTCATAGGAGGGGACGGAGAATATAGAGATTAAACATTCATAGGAGGGGACGGAGAATATAGAGATTAAACATTGGAGGGGACGGAGAATATAGAGATTAAACATTCATAGGAGGGGACGGAGAATATAGAGATTAAACATTCATAGGAGGGGACGGAGAATATAGAGATTAAACATTGGAGGGGACGGAGAATATAGAGATTAAACATTCATAGGAGGGGACGGAGAATATAGAGATTAAACATTCATAGGAGGGGACGGAGAATATAGAGATTAAACATTGGAGGGGACGGAGAATATAGAGATTAAACATTCATAGGAGGGGACGGAGAATATAGAGATTAAACATTCATAGGAGGGGAGGAGAAATATAGATAAACATTCATAGAGGGGGAAGAAATAGAGAGAAAATCATTGGAGGGAGGAGACAAGAATTAAAATTAAGAGGGGACGGAATATAGAGATTAAACATTCATAGGAGGGGACGGAGAAAAGAGATTAAACATTCATAGGAGGGGACGGAGAATATAGAGATTAAACATTCATAGGAGGGGACGGAGAATATAGAGATTAACATTCATAGGAGGGGACGGAGAATATAGAGATTAAACATTCATAGGAGGGGACGGAGAATATAGAGATTAAACATTCATAGGAGGGGACGGAGAATATAGAGATTAAACATTCATAGGAGGGGACGGAGAATATAGAGATTAAACATTCATAGGAGGGGACGGAGAATATAGAGATTAAACTTTTGGAGGGGACGGAGAATATAGAGATTAAACATTCATAGGAGGGGACGGAGAATATAGAGATTAAACATTCATAGGAGGGGACGGAGAATATAGAGATTAAACATTGGAGGGGACGGAGAATATAGAGATTAAACATTCATAGGAGGGGACGGAGAATATAGAGATTAAACATTCATAGGAGGGGACGGAGAATATAGAGATTAAACATTCATAGGAGGGGACGGAGAATATAGAGATTAAACATTCATAGGAGGGGACGGAGAATATAGAGATTAAACATTCATAGGAGGGGACGGAGAAATATAGAGATTAAACATTCATAGGAGGGGACGGAGAATATAGAGATTAAACATTCATAGGAGGGGACGGAGAATATAGAGATTAAACATTCATGAGGGGACGGAGAATATAGAGATTAAACATTCATAGGAGGGGACGGAGAATATAGAGATTAAACATTCATGGGAGGGGACGGAGAATATAGAGATTAAAATTCATAGGAGGGGACGGAGAATATAGAGATTAAACATTATAGAGGGGACGGAGAATATAGAGATTAAACATTCATAGGAGGGGACGGAGAATATAGAGATTAAACATTCATAGGAGGGGACGGAGAATATAGAGATTAAACATTCATAGGAGGGGACGGAGAATATAGAGATTAAACATTCATAGGAGGGGACGGAGAATATAGAGATTAAACATTCATAGGAGGGGACGGAGAATATAGAGATTAAACATTCATAGGAGGGGACGGAGAATATAGAGATTAAACATTCATAGGAGGGGACGGAGAATATAGAGATTAAACATTCATAGGAGGGGACGGAGAATATAGAGATTAAACATTCATAGGAGGGGACGGAGAATATAGAGATTAAACATTCATAGGAGGGGACGGAGAATATAGAGATTAAACATTCATAGGAGGGGACGGAGAATATAGAGATTAAACATTCATAGGAGGGGACGGAGAATATAGAGATTAAACATTCATAGGAGGGGACGGAGAATATAGAGATTAAACATTCATAGGAGGGGACGGAGAATATAGAGATTAAACATTCATAGGAGGGGACGGAGAATATAGAGATTAAACATTCATAGGAGGGGACGGAGAATATAGAGATTAAACATTCATAGGAGGGGACGGAGAAAAAGAGATTAAACATTCATAGGAGGGGACGGAGAATATAGAGATTAAACATTCATAGGAGGGGACGGAGAATATAGAGATTAAACATTCATAGGAGGGGACGGAGAATATAGAGATTAAACATTCATAGGAGGGGACGGAGAATATAGAGATTAAACATTCATAGGAGGGGACGGAGAATATAGAGATTAAACATCATAGGAGGGGACGGAGAATATAGAGATTAAACATTCATAGGAGGGGACGGAGAATATAGAGATTAAACATTCATAGGAGGGGACGGAGAATATAGAGATTAAACATTCATAGGAGGGGACGGAGAATATAGAGATTAAACATTCATAGGAGGGGACGGAGAATATAGAGATTAAACATTCATAGGAGGGGACGGAGAATATAGAGATTAAACATTCATAGGAGGGGACGGAGAATATAGAGATTAAACATTCATAGGAGTAACGGAGAATATAGAGATTAAACATTCATAGGAGGGGACGGAGAATATAGAGATTAAACATTCATAGGAGGGGACGGAGAATATAGAGATTAAACATTCATAGGAGGGGACGGAGAATATAGAGATTAAACATTCATAGAGGGGACGGAGAATAAGAGAAAATTATCATTGGAGGGGACGGAGAACAAGAGATTAAACATTCATAGGAGGGGACGGAGAATATAGAGATTAAACATTCATAGGAGGGGACGGAGAATATAGAGATTAAACATTCATAGGAGGGGACGGAGAATATAGAGATTAAACATTCATAGGAGGGGACGGAGAATATAGAGATTAAACATTCATAGGAGGGGACGGAGAATATAGAGATTAAAATTCATAGGAGGGGACGGAAATATAGAGATTAAACATTCATAGGAGGGGACGGAGAATATAGAGATTAAACATTCATAGGAGGGGACGGAGAATATAGAGATTAAACATTCATAGGAGGGGACGGAGAATATAGAGATTAAACATTCATGGAGGGGACGGAGAAATAGAGATTAAATATTCATAGGAGGGACGGAAATAGAGATTAAACATTATAGGAGGGGACGGAGAATATAGAGATTAAAAATAGGAGGGGACGGAGAATATAGAGATTAAAACATTAGGAGGGGACGGAGAATATAGAGATTAAAATTCATAGGAGGGACGGAGAATATAGAGATTAAAATTCATAGGAGGGGACGGAGAATATAGAGATTAAACATTCATAGGAGGGGACGGAGAATATAGAGATTAAACATTCATAGGAGGGGACGGAGAATATAGAGATTAAACATTCATAGGAGGGGACGGAGAATATAGAGATTAAACATTCATAGGAGGGACGGAGAATATAGAGATTAAACATTCATAGGAGGGACGGAGAATATAGAGATTAAACATTCATAGGAGGGGACGGAGAATATAGAGATTAAACATTCATAGGAGGGGACGGAGAATATAGAGATTAAACATTCATAGGAGGGACGGAGAATATAGAGATTAAACATTCATAGGAGGGGACGGAGAATATAGAGATTAAACATTCATAGGAGGGGACGGAGAATATAGAGATTAAACATTCATAGGAGGGGACGGAGAATATAGAGATTAAACATTCATAGGAGGGGACGGAGAATATAGAGATTAAACATTCATAGGAGGGGACGGAGAATATAGAGATTAAACATTCATAGGAGGGGACGGAGAATATAGAGATTAAACATTCATGAGGGGACGGAGAATATAGAGATTAAACATTCATAGGAGGGGACGGAGAATATAGAGATTAAACATTGGAGGGGACGGAGAATATAGAGATTAAACATTCATAGGAGGGGACGGAGAATATAGAGATTAAACATTCATAGGAGGGGACGGAGAATATAGAGATTAAACATCATAGGAGGGGACGGAGAATATAGAGATTAAACATTCATAGGAGGGGACGGAGAATATAGAGATTAAACATTCATAGGAGGGGACGGAGAACAAGAGATTAAACATTCATAGGAGGGGACGGAGAATATAGAGATTAAACATTCATAGGAGGGGACGGAGAATATAGAGATTAAACATTCATAGGAGGGGACGGAGAATATAGAGATTAAACATTCATAGGAGGGGACGGAGAATATAGAGATTAAACATTCATAGGAGGGGACGGAGAATATAGAGATTAACCATTCATAGGGGGGACGGAGAATATAGAGATTAAACATTCATAGGAGGGGACGGAGAATATAGAGATTAAACATTCATAGGAGGGGACGGAGAATATAGAGATTAAACATTCATAGGAGGGGACGGAGAATATAGAGATTAAACATTCATAGGAGGGGACGGAGAATATAGAGATTAAACATTATAGGAGGGGACGGAGAATATAGAGATTAAACATTCATAGGAGGGGACGGAGAATATAGAGATTAAACATTCATAGGAGGGGACGGAGAATATAGAGATTAAACATTCATAGGAGGGGACGGAGAATATAGAGATAACATTCATAGGAGGGGACGGAGAATATAGAGATTAAACATTCATAGGAGGGGACGGAGAATATAGAGATTAAACATTCATAGGAGGGGACGGAGAATAAGAGATTAAACATATAGGAGGGGACGGAGAATATAGAGATTAAACATTCATAGGAGGGGACGGAGAATATAGAGATTAAACATTCATAGGAGGGGACGGAGAATATAGAGATTAAACATTCATAGGAGGGGACGGAGAATATAGAGATTAAACATTCTAGGAGGGGACGGAGAATATAGAGATTAAACATTCATAGGAGGGGACGGAGAATATAGGATTAAACATTCATAGGAGGGGACGGAGAATATAGAGATTAAACATTCATAGGAGGGGACGGAGAATATAGAGATTAAACATTCATAGGAGGGGACGGAGAATATAGAGATTAAACATTCATAGGAGGGGACGGAGAATATAGAGATTAAACATTCATAGGAGGGGACGGAGAATATAGAGATTAAACATTCATAGGAGGGGACGGAGAATATAGAGATTAAACATTCATAGGAGGGGAGGAGAATATAGAGATTAAACATTCATAGAGGGGACGGAGAATATAGAGATTAAACATTCATAGGAGGGGACGGAGAATATAGAGATTAAACATTCATAGCAGGGGACGGAGAATATAGAGATTAAACATTCAAGGAGGGGACGGAGAATATAGAGATTAAACATTCATAGGAGGGGACGGAGAATATAGAGATTAAACATTCATAGGAGGGGACGGAGAATATAGAGATTAAACATTCATAGGAGGGGACGGAGAATATAGAGATTAAACATTCATAGGAGGGGACGGAGAATATAGAGATTAAACATTCATAGGAGGGGACGGAGAATATAGAGATTAAACATTCATAGGAGGGACGGAGAATATAGAGATTAAACATTCATAGGAGGGGACGGAGAAATAGAGATTAAACATTCATAGGAGGGGACGGAGAATATAGAGATTAAACATTCATAGGAGGGGACGGAGAATATAGAGATTAAACATTCATAGGAGGGGACGGAGAATATAGAGATTAAACATTCATAGGAGGGGACGGAGAATATAGAGATTAAACATTCATAGGAGGGGACGGAGAATATAGAGATAACATTCATAGGAGGGGACGGAGAATATAGAGATTAAACATTCATAGGAGGGGACGGAGAATATAGAGATTAAACATTCATAGGAGGGGACGGAGAAATAGAGATAAACATTCATAGGAGGGGACGGAGAATATAGAGATTAAACATTCATAGGAGGGGACGGAGAATATAGAGATTAAACATTCATAGGAGGGACGGAGAATATAGAGATTAAACATTCATAGGAGGGGACGGAGAATATAGAGATTAAACATTCATAGGAGGGGACGGAGAATATAGAGATTAAACATTCATAGGAGGGACGGAGAATATAGAGATTAAACATTCATAGGAGGGGACGGAGAATATAGAGATTAAACACATAGGAGGGGACGGAGAATATAGAGATTAAACATCATAGGAGGGGACGGAGAATATAGAGATTAAACATTCATAGGAGGGGACGGAGAATATAGAGATTAAACATTCATAGGAGGGGACGGAGAATATAGAGATTAAACATTCATAGGAGGGGACGGAGAATATAGAGATTAAACATTCATAGGAGGGACGGAGAATATAGAGATTAAACATTCATAGGAGGGGACGGAGAATATAGAGATTAAACATTCATAGGAGGGGACGGAGAATATAGAGATTAAACATTCATAGGAGGGGACGGAGAATATAGAGATTAAACATTCATAGGAGGGGACGGAGAATATAGAGATTAAACATTCATAGGAGGGGACGGAGAATATAGAGATTAAACATTCATAGGAGGGGACGGAGAATAGAGAAAAATTCATAGGAGGGACGGAGAATATAGAGATTAAACATTCATAGGAGGGGACGGAGAGAATATAGAGATTAAACATTCATAGAAGGGGACGGAGAATATAGAGATTAAACATTCATAGGAGGGGACGGAGAATATAGAGATTAAACATTCATAGGAGGGGACGGAGAATATAGAGATTAAACATTCATAGGAGGGGACGGAGAATATAGAGATTAAAATTCATAGGAGGGGACGGAGAATATAGAGATTAAACATTCATAGGAGGGGACGGAGAATATAGAGATTAAACATTCATAGGAGGGGACGGAGAATATAGAGATTAAACATTCATAGGAGGGGACGGAGAATATAGAGATAAACATTCATAGGAGGGACGGAGAATATAGAGATTAAACATTATAGGAGGGGACGGAGAATATAGAGATTAAACATTCATAGGAGGGGACGGAGAATATAGAGATTAAACATCATAGGAGGGGACGGAGAATATAGAGATTAAACATTCATAGGAGGGGACGGAGAATATAGAGATTAAACATTCATAGGAGGGGACGGAGAATATAGAGATTAAACATTCATAGGAGGGGACGGAGAATATAGAGATTAAACATTCATAGGAGGGGACGGAGAATATAGAGATTAAACATTCATAGGAGGGGACGGAGAATATAGAGATTAAACATTCATAGGAGGGGACGGAGAATATAGAGATTAAACATTCATAGGAGGGGACGGAGAATATAGAGATTAAACATTCATAGCAGGGGACGGAGAATAAGAGAAAAAATCATTGGAGGGGATGGAGAACAAAGAGATTAAACATTCATAGGAGGGGACGGAGAATATAGAGATTAAACATTCATAGGAGGGGATGGAGAACAGAGATTAAACATTCATAGAGGGGACGGAGAATATAGAGATTAAACATTCATAGGAGGGGACGGAGAATATAGAGATTAAACATTCATAGGAGGGGACGGAGAATATAGAGATTAAACATTCATAGGAGGGGACGGAGAATATAGAGATTAAACATTCATAGGAGGGGACGGAGAATATAGAGATTAAACATTCATAGGAGGGGACGGAGAATATAGAGATTAAACATTCATAGGAGGGGACGGAGAATATAGAGATTAAACATTCATAGGAGGGGACGGAGAATATAGAGATTAAACATTCATAGGAGGGGACGGAGAATATAGAGATTAAACATTCATAGGAGGGGACGGAGAATATAGAGATTAAACATTCATAGGAGGGGACGGAGAATATAGAGATTAAACATTGGAGGGGACGGAGAATTAGAGATTAAACATTCATAGGAGGGGACGGAGAATATAGAGATTAAACATTCATAGGAGGGGACGGAGAATATAGAGATTAAACATTCATAGGAGGGGACGGAGAATATAGAGATTAAACATTCATAGGAGGGGACGGAGGAGAATATAGAGATTAAACACATAGGAGGGGACGGAGAATATAGAGATTAACATTCATAGGAGGGGACGGAGAATATAGAGATTAAACATTCATAGGAGGGGACGGAGAATATAGAGATTAAACATTCATAGGAGGGGACGGAGAATATAGAGATTAAACATTGGAGGGGACGGAGAATATAGAGATTAAACATTGGAGGGGACGGAGAATATAGAGATTAAACATTCATAGGAGGGGACGGAGAATATAGAGATTAAACATTCATAGGAGGGACGGAGAATATAGAGATTAAACATTCATAGGAGGGGACGGAGAATATAGAGATTAAACATTGGAGGGGACGGAGAATATAGAGATTAAACATCATAGGAGGGGACGGAGAATATAGAGATTAACACATAGGAGGGGACGGAGAATATAGAGATTAAACATTAGGAGGGGACGGAGAATATAGAGATTAAACATCATAGGAGGGGACGGAGAATATAGAGATAAAACATTCATAGGAGGGGACGGAGAATATAGAGATTAAACATTCATAGGAGGGGACGGAGAATATAGAGATTAAACATTGGAGGGGACGGAGAATATAGAGATTAAACATTGGAGGGGACGGAGAATATAGAGATTAAACATTCATAGGAGGGGACGGAGAATATAGAGATTAAACATTCATAGGAGGGGACGGAGAATATAGAGATTAAACATTGGAGGGGAGGGAGAATATAGAGATTAAACATTGGAGGGGACGGAGAATATAGAGATTAAACATTCATAGGAGGGGGACGGAGAATATAGAGATTAAACATTGGAGGGACGGAGAATATAGAGATTAAAAACATAGGAGGGGACGGAGAATATAGAGATTAAACATTCATAGGAGGGGACGGAGAATATAGAGATTAAACATTCATAGGAGGGGACGGAGAATATAGAGATTAAACAGTGGAGGGGACGGAGAATATAGAGATTAAACATTGGAGGGGACGGAGAATATAGAGATTAAACATTCATAGGAGGGGACGGAGAATATAGAGATTAAACATTCATTGGAGGGGACGGAGAATATAGAGATTAAACATTCATAGGAGGGGACGGAGAATATAGAGATTAAACATTCATAGGAGGGGACGGAGAATATAGAGATTAAACATTCATAGGAGGGGACGGAGAATATAGAGATTAAACATTCATAGGAGGGGACGGAGATATAGAGATTAAACATTCATAGGAGGGGACGGAGAATATAGAGATTAAACATTCATAGGAGGGGACGGAGAATATAGAGATTAAACATTCATAGGAGGGGACGGAGAATGATAATATAGAGATTAAACATAGGAGGGGACGGAGAATATAGAGATTAAATTCATAGGAGGGGACGGAGAATATAGAGATTAAACATTCATAGGAGGGGACGGAGAATATAGAGATTAAACATTCATAGGAGGGGACGGAGAATATAGAGATTAAAACATGGAGGGGACGGAGAATATAGAGATTAAACATATAGGAGGGGACGGAGAATATAGAGATTAAAACATTCATAGGAGGGGACGGAGAATATAGAGAATAAACATTCATAGGAGGGGACGGAGAATATAGAGATTAAACATTCATAGGAGGGGACGGAGAATATAGAGATTAAACATTCATAGGAGGGGACGGAGAATATAGAGATTAAACATTCATAGGAGGGACGGAGAATATAGAGATTAAACATTAGGAGGGGACGGAGAATATAGAGATTAAACATTCATAGGAGGGGACGGAGAATATAGAGATTAAACATCATAGGAGGGGACGGAGAATATAGAGATTAAACATTCATTGGAGGGGACGGAGAATATAGAGATTAAATTCATAGGAGGGGACGGAGAATATAGAGATTACACATGGAGGGGACGGAGAATATAGAGATTAACATTCATAGGAGGGGACGGAGAATATAGAGATTAAACATCATAGGAGGGGGGGGGGACGGAGAATATAGAGATTAAACATTGGAGGGGACGGAGAATATAGAGATTAAACATTAGGAGGGGACGGAGAATATAGAGATTAAACATTCATAGGAGGGGACGGAGAATATAGAGATTAAACATTGGAGGGGACGGAGAAATAGAGGATTAAACATTGGAGGGGACGGAGAATATAGAGATTAAACATTCATAGGAGGGGACGGAGAATATAGAGATTAAACATTCATAGGAGGGGACGGAGAATATAGAGATTAACATTAGGAGGGGACGGAGAATATAGAGATTACACATTGGAGGGGACGGAGAATATAGAGATTAAAAATTCATAGGAGGGGACGGAGAATATAGAGATTAAACATTCATAGGAGGGGACGGAGAAATATAGAGATTAAACATTCATAGGAGGGGACGGAGAATATAGAGATTAAACATTCATAGGAGGGGACGGAGAATATAGAGATTAAACATTCATAGGAGGGGACGGAGAATATAGAGATTAAAACATTCATAGGAGGGGACGGAGAATATAGAGATTAAACATTCATAGGAGGGGACGGAGAATATAGAGATTAACATTCATAGAGAGAGGACGGAGAATATAGAGATTAAACATTCATAGGAGGGGACGGAGAATATAGAGATTAAACATTGGAGGGGACGGAGAATATAGAGATTAAACATTGGAGGGGACGGAGAATATAGAGATTAAACATTCATAGGAGGGGACGGAGAATATAGAGATTAAACATTCATAGGAGGGGACGGAGAATATAGAGATTAAACATTGGAGGGGACGGAGAATATAGAGATTAAACATTGGAGGGGACGGAGAATATAGAGATTAAACATTCATAGGAGGGGACGGAGAATATAGAGATTAAACATTGGAGGGGACGGAGAATATAGAGATTAACATTCATAGGAGGGGACGGAGAATATAGAGATTAAACATTCATAGGAGGGACGGAGAATATAGAGATTAAACATTCATAGGAGGGGACGGAGAATATAGAGATTAAACATTCATAGGAGGGGACGGAGAGAATATAGAGATTAAACATTCATAGGAGGGGACGGAGAATATAGAGATTAAACATTCATAGGAGGGACGGAGAATATAGAGATTAAACATTCATAGGAGGGGACGGAGAATATAGAGATTAAACATTCATAGCAGGGGACGGAGAATATAGAGAAAAATTCATAGGAGGGGACGGAGAATATAAGATTAAACATTCATAGCAGGGGACGGAGAATATAGAGATTAAACATTCATAGGAGGGGACGGAGAATATAGAGATTAAACATTCATAGGAGGGGACGGAGAATATAGAGATTAAACATTCATAGGAGGGGACGGAGAATATAGAGATTAAACATAGGAGGGGACGGAGAATATAGAGATTAAACATTCATAGGAGGGGACGGAGAACAAGAGATTAAACATTCATAGGAGGGGACGGAGAAATATAGAGATTAAACATTCATAGGAGGGGACGGAGAATATAGAATTAAACATTTGGAGGGGACGGAGAATATAGAGATTAAACATTCATAGGAGGGGACGGAGAATATAGAGATTAAACATTCATAGGAGGGGACGGAGAATATAGAGATAAAACATTGGAGGGGACGGAGAATATAGAGATTAAACATTCATAGGAGGGGACGGAGAATATAGAGATTAAACATTCATAGGAGGGGACGGAGAATATAGAGATTAAACATTCATAGGAGGGGACGGAGAATATAGAGATTAAACATTCATAGGAGGGACGGAGAATATAGAGATTAAACATTCATAGGAGGGGACGGAGAATATAGAGATTAAACATTCATAGGAGGGGACGGAGAATATAGAGATTAACATTCATAGGAGGGGACGAAGAATATAGAGATTAAACATTCATAGAAGGGACGGAGAATAAGAGAAAAAATCATAGGAGGGGACGGAGAATATAGAGATTAAACATTCATAGTAGGGGACGGAGAATATAGAGATTAAACATTCATAGGAGGGGACGGAGAACAGAGATTAAACATTCATAGGAGGGGACGGAGAATATAGAGATTAAACATTCATAGGAGGGGACGGACAATATAGAGATTAAACATTCATAGGAGGGGACGGAGAATATAGAGATTAAACATTCATAGGAGGGGACGGAGAACAAGAGATTAAACATTCATAGGAGGGGACGGAGAATATAGAGATTAACATTCATAGCAGGGGACGGAGAATATAGAGATTAAACATTCATAGGAGGGGGACGGAGAATTAGAGATTAAACATTCATAGGCAGGGGACGGAGGAAATAAGAGAAAAAAATCATTGGTAGGGTGATGGAGAACAAAGAATTTAAAACATTCATAGGAGGGGACGGAGAATATAGAGATTAAACATTCATAGCAGGGGACGGAGAATAAGAGATTAAACATTCATAGGAGGGGACGGAGAAGAAGAGATTAAACATTCATAGGAGGGGACGGAGAATAAGAGAAAAAATCATTGGAGGGGATGGAGAACAAAGATATTAAACATTCATAGGAGGGGACGGAGAATAGTAGAGATTAAACATTCATAGGAGGGGACGGAGAATAAGAGATTAAACATTCATAGGATGGGACGGAGAATAAGAGATTAAACATTCATAGGAGGGGACGGAGAATATAGAGAAAAAATCATGGAGGGGACGGAGAATATAGAGATTAAACATTCATAGGAGGGGACGGAGAATATAGAGAAAAATCATTGGAGGGGACGGAGAATATAGATATTAAAACATTCATAGGAGGGGACGGAGAATATAGAGATTAAACATTCATAGGAGGGGACGGAGAATATAGAGATTAAACATTCATAGGAGGGGACGGAGAATATAGAGATTAAACATTCATAGGGGGGACGGAGAAATAGAGATTAAACATTCATAGGAGGGGACGGAGAATATAGAGTGATAAACATTCATAGGAGGGGACGGAGAATATAGAGATTAACATTCATAGGAGGGGACGGAGAATATAGAGATTAAACATTCATAGGAGGGGACGGAGAATAAAATAGGGAAAAGAAAAATCATTGGAGGGGACGGAGAATAAGAGATTAAACATTCATTGGAGGGGACGGAGAACATAGAGATTAAAACATTCAGAGGAGGAGAGAATATAGAGATTAAACATTCATAGAGGGACGGAGAAAATAAAGATTCCAAATTCGGGGACGGAGAATATGAGTCATTCAGCTGGGTTATTGTTGAGGTACGTGGTTTTTGTAGGGTTCATTCTCCGGAACTCTTGGTCTTGTGATTCCTATCTCGGACTGGTTATGGGGTTTGAGTCTATTGACGTCAGCTTGGGGATCGTATAGAGGCTATCATTGTGCTCGACTGAGAATATAGAGATTAAACTTTGTAGTGAGGGGACGGAGGATACAGCATTATAAGGACTTTCATTGGACTTTTTGTCGGATTTTCATTGGAGTTTCTGAAGGAGAATATAGAGTTTACACATTCATCCTTGCGCTGTTTAGAATATAGAGTTTGAACATTCTGCTGCTATTCGAATTTTCCTTAAACGGTCATTCAGGGGAGGAGAATATAGAGATTTTCATATATAGTACGAGTAGAGGGTAATCATGAAGTCTGGACAGAATATGGTATACTACCGGTCTCCTGAGTTTATTGGGCTTATTCATTTCTCTTTCATAGGAGAGAATATAGAATTCCTGATGCTGCTTCCTCTAATTTTACGAATTTAGGGACTCATTCATAGGAGAGCGGCGTGAATATTAAGATTAACATTCTGGGACGGAGAATTTGCAGAGATTTCATCATTGGGGCTTGTATGAGTTATATGGCATAGCTTCTGAGGGTTTGTTGAGAATTATACAGTATAAACATTCATATAATTGTTTAACTATAATTGAGACGAGATATGAGTGTGGAGGGGAGGAGAGAGAGAGAGAGACTGAGAGAAGGAGAGGGAGAGATATAGAGATTAAACAGAGAGAGAGAGAGAGAGAGAGAGAGAGAGAGAGAAAGTGGTGTCGTGAGAGGGACGAGAGTGAATTAGTGTTTGCGCACGTGCATAGCGAGTGTGTGGAGAGAGGATTGAGCGAGAAATGGCGGGGGAATATGTCATTGCATGCATTCGTACGAGTATGTGTGAGAAGTGAGTGAGGGAGTGTATGAGTGCGTTCATGAGGTTCATGAATATGTGTATGTGTGAGAGAGTGTGATTGAGAGAGTGAGTGTGTTGTGAAGGATTGTGTGTGAGAGGGGGAACAGTGGGAGAGTGATGTGTTAGTGTGTGTGTGGGTGAGCGCGCGCTGCGTGTGAGTGTGTGTATATGAAAGAATACAGAGAGAGAGAAAAGGGAGAGAGAGAGAGAGAGAGGGAGAGAAGAGAGGAGAGAGAGAGAGAGAGAGTGAGCAGATGCATGTCATGTAACACGCATGTTATGTAACACGCGAATCCATATTTTTGGTATTCTCATTGTATATTATCAGTAAATACCATTGATTTTTCAGCATAATATAACTCATGTTCATTACTGTAGTTTGGGGAGTGAGCAGTGAGGTGAATGAGAGACAGAAAGTGAGCGTGAGATGAATGAGGAGCGGGAGAGTGAAGAGTGGCGGGAGAGGAATGAGTGAACGGGAAAGTGAATGAGTTAGCGGGAGAGTGAATGCGGGAGAGTGAATGCTTTGAGAGTGAATCAATGGCGGAGAGTGAATGTGTGAGCGTGGAGTGAATTTGTGTGTTGTGTGTGTGTGGTGGGAGAGAGGAGAAGAGAGGAGGAGAGAGAGAGAGAGAGAGAAAAGGAGAGAGAGGAGAGCATCACTATTTTTACGTCACATACATTTTATGTACACATTTTTCCATGTTAACATTTTTAGAAAAGCTCATGACAAGTGTCAGTGTATGTGTGTGAGAAAGGTGGGAGTTTGTTCATACTATTTCAATACTAACGTGAAAACATTTTGTATGTGTTTAGATGTGAGGAAGTTGAGTGTATGTGGAGGATGTGTTGAGTGTGGGGATAGTGTGGGGGGGGGGTTTGGGGGGGGGGGGTATGCATTTGGAGGGGTTGGGGGGGGGTTTTTGGTGGGTAGGGGTATTTGTGGGTGTTGGTGGATGTGGGTGGAAGTGTGGGGGTGAAAGTACGGGTGTTGGAAGGGGTGTGGGGGATGTGTGTATGGGTGGAGGATATGTGTATGGGACGGATGCAGGGGATGTGTGTTTATGTGGGGGAGATGTGTGGATGGTTGAGGAAGTATTTGTGGGAGGCGGGTTGTGGGGTAGGGGATTGGTTGGTGGATTGGGATGGAAGGGCGGGTGGGGAAAGTGTATGGTGTGTGGGTTTGAGATATGTGTGCGGTGTTTTGGGGGGGGGATTGTAAGATGTGTGGGTGGAGGGTATGTTTGTGGTGGTATGGGTGGAGGATAGATGTGGTGTGGGGGATGTGTGTGATGGGTGGGGGGAATGTGCGTATGGGTGGGGTATGTGTGGGTGAGCAGAGGTTTGGGTGGTTGGGGGAAGTATGTGGGGGAGTGTGGGTGGGAGATGTGTGTATGTGGATGGGGAATATGTGAGGGCTTAGGGATGTGTAGGTGGGTGAGGGAGTTGTATGTGTCGGGGGGGGATGTGTGAGGGGTGGAGGATGTGTGTGGGGTAGGGGTATTGTGATCGAGAGATGTTGGTTGGGGAGTGGGTTGGGGGGGGTTGTGTGGGGCGTAGTGGAGGATGTGTGAGTGAGGTGTGTTGGTGGACGGGAGGAAGCGTGTGTGGGTGGGGAGAGGGTGTGGTGTGTTGGTTGGTGATTTTGTGTGGGTGAGGTAGGGTTTGGGGGGTGGGGGATTTTTGTGGTGTGTGAGTGGGGGTATGTGGGGGGGATGGGTAAGGGTATCGTGGGGGGGTTATTTTGGGGTATCTGGGTGGGGGATATGTGTGTGTGTGTAAGGGGGGATGTGTTGGTGAGGGAAGTTGTGTGTGGTGCGTGGGTTGGGAATAGTGGTGGGGGGGTATGTGATGGCGGGTGGGGATTGTGGGTGGGGGATTAGGTTAAGGCATGTGTGGGTGGGGGAAGTTTGTGTGTGTGAGTGGATTGGGGAGTATGGGTGATTAGGGATTGTGGGTGGTGGTGGGGGGGGGGGGGGGGAGGGAATGCATTGGGGGGATGGTTGTAGGGTTTGGGGATGTGTCAGTGGATGTGCGATGGGGGGTTGGGGGGGGATTGTGTGTTGGGTGGGGAAATGTTGTCGAGGAGATTGGCGGGGGGAAAGGGTGGTTTGAGGTGTGGGTGGGGAAGGATGTTGGGGTAAATGTGGATGGGCGTGGGTGTTGGGTTGGTGGGGGGGATGTTTGTGGGTGGCGAGTTGTTTTGGTTGGGGGATCAGGGGGGGCAGTGTGTGTGGGTGGGGGTGGGTCGGTTGGGGGGATTATGTGTCCCTTGGTTGTGTGTCGGTAGGTGGGGGTGTGTATGTGCCCCTTGGTCCCATGTGTGTGTGTAGGTGGGGTGTTGTGTGGTGGGGGATGTATGGATAGGTGGGAGAGGGTTCATCCCGGAAATTTAACCCTTTTTTGTTTACAACTTCTTTTCACAATGTTATTTTTTTTTCCTATGCAAATGTATATGCTCTTGATGAACGAAGACGAGTGATTGGAAGGCCGAATGTAAGAGGGCCTGGCCCCCAAATTTTGTGCCCTAATAAAGTTTTTGAAATTTGATTTTGATTTGTTTTCGAATTTATTTCCATTTCAGCTTTCAGCAGCTCTCTCTCTGCGCTTTAATGGTGTGTAGCATTTCTTCGTTTTCCTTCTTCATCTCTGCCATATGCTCCAATTCTTTCTTGATGTTTTGCTGGATCTTCTTAACGTCAGCAAGCAGCTTTTCATTGTCGCTGGTCGGTGCCGGTGTTTGATGTAGCTTGATTTGATTCTTTAGCTCATCTATCTGGTCTTGCAGTTGAGCTTTTTTCGGCTTGTGAGATGCTTGTGGCTGTCTCGCACCTCCGCCTTGCTTCGTTGTATGGTGTCTTTGTTTTGATGGCAAACTTTAACACGTCTTTGTGTCGTTGCAGGTACGGACAGCGCAAGTATCTTGATCCATACTTGCCCAGGCTGTTGGCGCACTTTCTTTTGTTGTTGGGTGCTCGGAAGTCCGTGTCCAGATTGGCCAGCGAACACTCATTGAAGGCGTGGTGATCAGCGCAGTATCGGCATATTTCCGTCTTTCTGCGGCATGCTTCTCTGCTGTGGCCGGCCTCTGACATCTGGAACATTGGATGATCCTTGGTGAATCTCTCTGGTTGCTGCATTCTCTTGTGATTGATACTGTTGGTCGGCATCCTCGCTGCCCTCTGTCGTCACCACCGCCAAGGTTGTAGGAATCTTGGAGTAGGTGAGGAGCCGCTCCACCTTCAAGAATCGGATGTGTTGATTCTCTTCTCGAAGTTGCTTCAGGATTTCTTCGTCTGATAGATCCATTTGGATACGCTTGACAACCCACTTTTGTCGGTGAGT